>JABUQX010011750.1:77500-80000 GCA_015478945.1 Trachelipus rathkii | reverse complement strand
CGCTAAGAAACAATTTCGAACCATCTTCACAATGAGAATGATACGTTTACAAAGAATGAAAATGATTTAAAAGTAGATTTTAAAAAAAGCTTTGTTTTCAGCGAAAATAATTCATATTCCTAGAACTTACTTAGATCCTTGTTATAAAATTAAACATATTAGAACAAGTTAAATCTGCACTTTGTGTTGTAGTTGAAAAGTCAATCCGAACAGTCTTATAATTCGCCTTTCCCACGAAAAAAAAAAAAAAAAATACAGAAACAACACCTTTCTACCAAGAATGTCAATATAACAGAATCACTGGAAGATTTTCCACAGTCCAGTAGTGAATGAAGAAACACACGCATACCAAAAGATGTAGTGCAAATGATTGAAAAACTATCACCAAGAAAAAAACATTAGATCAATATGATCCAATCAGTGGTGGGAAGTATAGCAAAATGATACCACGCTTGAGTAACTTGCAAGGAAAACTTCCATCCGAACAGTCTAAAAGAAAAACTTAAAGGATATTATTATCAAAATTAGTCTCCCAATAAGAATCCCCACCCTTATTCCTTAAACAGAGTACTGCAAATTTCTTCAGTCTAGTTAAGAAGTAAACACACACAATTATCAAAGAATGCCAGTTTGCAAAGATATGACTAACCATCACCAAAAAAACGACTAGATACAACATCTAAATGACTCCTATCAGATCGAGTGAGTGTAATTTAAGCAAATGCAAAATGTTACCACGCTTAAGTAAAACTTCAAGGAATACCTGCCTGTCCTCCAAACTTGTGTTCCAAATGAGAGAGTATTCTAGCCAATGCTGGCTTCATAATATGATAAAAGAGAAACAGACTAGCTCAGCAGAAAGTAGAAACCAGGAAAAATTGATGTCTCTCAAGCACAACCTTCCCATATGTGAATTTCAATACTATGTGCAAAAAGTATATAATCCACGTAAAATCTCTTTCAATTAAGTTGCGAGTTAGGTATAAGGTTGATAAGTCATTGAGTTGGCCCGTCCTCACCCTGGTAACAATCTATATTAAAGATTGTAGACTAAAATCCATTATATTATTATAGTATATTATATATTTATAAAGTAATAATACTATATATATATATTATATATAAAATAATATATTATATATATATATATATAAATAGTAAATATATATATCATATATAATAATTAAACATCCCCATCGCATCCGCATCCCGGATGTTAAACATCAAACATCCGCATCCGCACCCGCATCCGCGATACGCGAAAAAAATACATCTGGCAGCATCACTAAATAATAAATATGTTATATAATATATAGTATATATAATAGATATTATATATTATATATTATATTATTCATAATTATATATATTATATATATATATATATATTAATATATTTAAAATAATATATATATTATATATATTATATATAAATTAATGATATATATATATATAAATATATATATATAATTTATATATATATAATATATAATATAATTATATATATAAATATATATATATATAATATAATATAATTATAATATATTTATATATATAATATATTAATATATATATATATATATATATTTTATATATATATAAATCAAAATTTATCATGAATTTATAGAAGATAAGCAATTAACTTATAATTACAAATATGTTTATAATTATACAATATCATTGTAAGAACATTTTTTTTAAGTTGTATGAATCAATATTGATTACAAGCCATTTTATAAAAATAGAATAGAATTACTATAATAAAAAAAATAAATTTAATAAGAATTAATTTTCTTATTTCCAATATGAAAAGCCCGTAAAGAATGAAGAATAAATATTAGCATTAATATTAAATATATAATATAATAATATATTATATTTATATATTATAATATATATATAATATATATATTATATATTATATATATATAATATATATATAGTATATATATATAATTAATATATATATATATTTATATATATATTAAATAACACCTTTAAAACGCCTTATTCCCCCCCTTTAGCCGCTATCCCAACTAGCGCCACAACCTGCTCTACCCAAGGTAGAATAATCCAATTGCTACCGAGGGATGGACACTCCTCCTCGTATGAGAGACCACTAAAACTCCTGCACCACATGCGTTCGTATTATATATATAAATATAATTATAATAAAATATATAATAAATATATATATATATATATATATAGTATATGTATATAAGTATATGTATAGTATAATATATATTATTACAAGTATATATATAAATATATATATAATTATATTTTATAGATATAATTTCAAATTTATGTTTCTATCTATTTACATTTAAAACATGCAATATGTTTTGCCACCGTCATGCTGTTGCCGTATACGGTTTGTGTTCGAGCGAGATGAATAAAATGTGGTGTATCGCACTCTATGAATTTAGGAACCGGCGCTTACTACTGTTAAGAAGAAAAGCGAGGACGTGTTAATATACTGTAAGACAAAATCATG
>JABUQX010011750.1:65000-72500 GCA_015478945.1 Trachelipus rathkii | reverse complement strand
ATATATATATATTTATAGGAGTACCATAATATATACAATTTTTAAATTTTTTTTAGTTTTTTTGTAGGTATTTGTTGATATAGTGATAATACTAGCAGTAGTTGTTAGATATTTAAGTGTATAAATACTAAATAAATATATATCGAAGTTAAGAATTATATACATAACTATATTTATTATATATATAAAAATTATTAAATATATATAAAAGTATATATAATATAAAAATATAATAATTATAATATAAATATAAGAATAATAATAATAATATTATATTAATATATTATATATGTATACTTATGGAGTTATCAAGATTACAGGCATTCAATGATTTTCTTCAAGTTGGAGAAAACTATTTTCTTATCTTTTTTTACCAAATTATAATTTAATTTAGAATTTTTTTCATTTTTACTGCCCAAAGTAACATAAATAAATAAATAAAGGATAAATATTAATAAATGAATAATAAAATGTGCAGATTAAAAGATAAAATAAAAAAATAATAATATATAAATAAAAAATATAAAAATAATGAAATTAATACTCATTTTATTGGAAAAAAATTGAGTATTATTTAATACATTAAAGATTGAAAAACAACTCGTATACTTGTAATTATATTTATAATATAATAATAATATATAATGAAATATAGATATAATATATAAATATAAAAATATATATTATTATATATATATATATATATATATATATATATATGATATATTATATATATATAATATATATTAATATATATATGATTATATATAATATATATATAAGGCTATATATAATATATAAGAAGAGAGAATATAAAGATTTTAATATATATTATAAATAGATAAAAGATTTTTCTTCATAAAAAATATTAAATTTTGGAATTGCTACAAGTAATTTATTTAAAAAATAATATTTTCAAAAACTATTAAAGTAGTTATTTTATGTTCGGTAATTTCTATTTTTCTGGAAAAGGTCGCCTCATACTTCCACAATATATAAAATCGAAAGGTTTTTTTTTTTTTATTTAGACATTCTGGTTTAATTTTCCAAGAAAAATAGTAATTTTAAATATATTTAAGTTCAGCAATTTTAAATAATAATAGTTTTATTTTCTTGGTAACCTGAATAGGTGGTATGTAATTATTTTGTGTTTTTGTATTGTTTTTGGTTTTTTTTAGGTTTTGATTTTTGTAGAAAATTCTTAAGGGATCTCTACAATTACAGGAAGGTAATAATAATTCCTATGATGTACAAATAAAATAAAATAAAAATAAAAATAGATAAAAAATAGCAAATTAGAAAGCAACAAAGGCGAAGGAACCAGGTTTTTTAAATTAATCGAACCGGAGCCGGAGCCGGAGCTGGAGCCGGAGCCGGAGCCGGAGTTTGCAAAAACATTTACCAGCTCCGCAGCTATGATAGATAGTCAGGCATTTTATAAGAGTGAAGTTATTACTACCAAGACGCTTAGAAATTTTATTTGGTTTTCAATAAGAATGCAATTGTTTTTGGAAAGATTATTTGTAGAAAAATATTTTTCTACTTATTTTATTGATCAATTAGAAATATATATATATATATATATATAATAGTATATATACTATATAAATATATAATATATATATAGTTAGTATATAATATATAGATATTTATTATATATATATTATATATATATAATAATATATATATATTATATTAATATATTAATATATATATATAATAATATATATATATATAACAGTCTTACGTTCCCCTTAGAGGTATACGGCCTGAGCGAAGACAGGCATCATTTCGCCGTCCTTTCCAGAAGTACACCCTTCTTCAATCAGACCTGGCTCATCCCGCGAGCAGCCGAATAACTCTTCTCAATTGCCTCCTTCTCCACGGCAAATCCCAATCTTCCCCTCTTCTCCTTCGGGCCCGTACTCCTCCAGTCTTCCCGATCTCCACCTCCACCTCCACCTCCACCTCCACCTTCTACTAGGCTTGTTCCCCGCATCCTTACTAATGCCCCCACCACATCTCATTTCTCGCCCAATCATCCTGTTCAACACAGACACCACACCACCTCTCTTCCTAACCCACTCGTTTCTCTATCTCTCCTCTTCTTTCCCACCATCGTCCTCAACACCTTCATTTCAGCAGTTCGATCCTTTTTTCCTCCCTTGTTATAATGCTCCATGTTTCTGATCAATGTGTTAATATGGGTACCAGTAATTGCTATCAAAACTAGTTATCTCTTTTTCACTTTTAATATACAATCCCATCGAATCTCTTCATAATTTGGAACATCAATCCGCTCATTGTTCTTCTTATTTTTCCGTTCTTGCCTCCACTTCCCGTACACATCCTCCATTGCTTGTAAATGCGCCACCCAGGAACACAAACTGATCCACATTTCTCAATCATTAATGATGATCACCATCTAGATTCCGAAATTCCTCTTAAACCTTTCTGATTACTACATCCAAGTAAGCTATAAAGAGTAAGGGATATTCACTTCAAACCATTTCTCATTTTTACATCCAGTTCCCACTTTACATTCACAAACGCTATACAAGCTTTTATTGCTCTCCTCAGTCTGTCCTCCAGTCCGTACACCCCCATCCCCCAACATCCTCCAAAGTCTGGCTCTAGGTACCGAGTCAAATGCCTTTCTTAAGTCCATGAAGGCTATATATGTTGTTTTATTAAATTCCCAACTATTCTCCATCACTATTCTTAAATCAAACAATAGTTCCGAAGTATTCCTGCCCTTCTTGTACCGATATTATTCCTCTCCCAACTGTATCTCAATCACTCCTCTTAAACTTCTTTCTAAAATTCTTTCGTACACTTTCACTATATAATCCAATAAAGCTATTCCCCAATAGCTTCCACACTCTCCTGTATCTCCTTTTCCCTTATAAATGGGCAAAACAATTGTTTTCCCCATCTACCGGGAACTACACCCACCATCCAATATTTATTAAAAAGATCCACTATTTTCTTCTTCATATTTTTCTCCTTCCTTTTATCAACCTAATATCGCAATCCATCTTACCATATACATATATACTGGTTATTGTTATTGCTAGCTGGCAAGGTTGCTGGCTATAAGCGTTACAGCAGCGCAGCGCGGGCTGCTACGTTGCTGGCTGGCTGCATGGCATATACAGGCTGTGCCGCGAAGAGCAGCGCGCGTTCAGGCGCGTTGCTGCTGGCGTTGCTGCTGCTGGCTAGCTGCTGGGCAGCACGCAGCAGCGTTGTTGGGCATTAGCTACAGTACAGCGCTGGGCGCAGCATAGCAGCATATAGCAGCATATATATATATATATATATATATATAGTATATATATATATATGTTATATTATATACATATAATATTTATAAGAGGTTGACCTGTTACGGGGGAAATTTTCGATAAGAATAACAACGAATTTCGAGTATTTTCTTTATTATGGCAATTTCTATTATTAGCGTTATTTTACTTATCTATGAATCGAACTATTTATTAGATAAATTTTATAAAATTTAAAAATATTTTTTAGTGGTTTTAACATTTTAAGAATTCAAAGATTATTATTATTATTATTATTATTATTATTATTATTATTATTATTATTATTATTATTATTATTATTATTATTATTATTATTATTATTATTATTATATTATTATTATTATTTAACTTTAATATGAATTTGATTTTTTTCTCTCTATTCTCTTTTATTTTTATTCTTCTCTTTATTTTCGATTATTATTATAATTTATGTGGTTATTTTTATTTTGAAAAACTCCACCACACTTTCCCGCGAGCGAGGCGAGTGGGGGCACCCTGCTTTAGCAGAGACGTTGATGATATAGAGGGAAGGCGAAGGACCCACCCTGGCTCAAAAATAAATAAGAGAGAGTAAAAATATCAAATATCAATTTATTATTATCATGATGTCCCTACAAACTTTACGTATATACATTAAATTTAAAGTGAAATAAATTGGCTACACTTAGTCATTATATAAGCCTATATGTAGAAGCACACCAACTCATTTACCACTTCCTTTATCTTTTCCTCGGGTAATTCATTTTCTTTTTGAAAACCAGCTTTACCACATATATATATTCCAAACAAACACAGTAAATGAGCCTACATTTTATTGATCAGCGTTCCCGAGTCAGGTTGTACTTATAAATTCATGATGCTATTGGGTATAATTAATTAACACAGCAGCATATATATATATATATACAGCTGGTTAGGCTGTAAGAGCAGCAATAGCAGCAGTGGCATGGTTGTTGCTAAGTATATATATTGGTTATAAGTATATATATATATATATATATATATATATATATATATAGGTCAGTTCCGAAAGCATCATGCACAACTAAAAAACTATGTAACAGCTACTGGTACAACATTTTATTAATCCAAATATTTCCTTTTATCCATGAAATTTAAAAAAAAAAAAAATAACGCTTTTGAAAAATTTATAAATAGTCCGAATAAAGTTGCAAACTTGTATGGATAATACCGTTTTCTGAGAATATTGTGCTCTCGAGTACTCTTGAGTGAAAGCACCGCAAGGTGCCAAATGTTGAATTTTTTTCTTTTTAATTAAAGAATATCCCACTGGAAACAAGAACGATGGATGTGAGCCTGGGGTTTTCGAACTACCGGATTCGACCTGGGACTCTCGTCCCCTCTGTCCCCTCCGCCACGGAACCCCTTAAAAGTGATATAAAAAGAAAAATATCATATTCTCGAAAAGCGTAAAATGAAAAATTAAAATACCGTCTGGCAAATTCCTTGCTCTCGTGGCGTAATGCAGGATCTGTCAATCACACCAAAATGCATGCCACATCTAAGATTATACTAGTATTAAGGCAAAGCAATACAAATATTAGAATAAAAATACTTTTTTTTTTTTAAGTTTCCACGATGAAATTGCTTGCCAAAATCAAAAATGTTATTTTTCTTCCCTGTGCAAAGCTGTTGTTCTTTAGCCACATGCATGATGCTTTCTGCCGGGGACATATATACATATTGGTTGCTGCTAAGGTTGGCTGGTTATTGGCTACAGCTAGCAAGGCAGTAGCATATTGCTGCTGGTTACATACATATACATGCTGGGTTGCTACTGGTTAGTTGCTGGTGCAAGGCTGCATACATATATAAGGTTGGTTGTGCACAAGGGATGCTGGTTAGCTGCTAAGCTGATGGGTCACAGGGCTGGCTGGCTATTGGTTGGCAGAAAGAAGAAGAAAGATAATATATATATATATATATTACAAAGCAGTACATATATAAGGTTATTATGTATATATATGTTGCTATATTATTATTATTATTATATATTATTACAATATAGCATATGCTGGCATGCTAAGGCTGGCTGGCTGGGACAGTTGCTAAGATGGCATGGGCATAAGGTTGCTTATTTATTGGCTAAGGCTACTGTATATATGCATATATGTATATTATATAAAGTATCTGATATATACTATATAGTTGGGTTACATATACATATATATCAGTGGCGCAAATCTTCTGAAGCTATCATACCCTGGGTAAAGGGATGCAGATATATATACAAGGTTACATATATGTATATATTATTATTAATATTATTATGTTGATTGTTATTATTTTGATAATATAAAATGGTACCTATAAACAGATACATATATTATTATTATTACAAGGTTATGTATATATATATATAGAGAGAGAGAGAGAGAGAGAGAGAGAAAGAGAGTATTCAAAATTTTCTTCCTCAAACTTCTCGCACCGTTTCTATCCTTTCGAATGAAAGTTCTTCCTGTCCCGTGGATTCTCGTATTTTCTCTGCCTCTGCAACAGCAAGCAAGGTAATAATGTCTGGTCTGGCCCTATATATTATTATATGAAATATAAAAACTATAAAGTTTGGCCACGACACCACTTCACCACGGGCAATGCCCTGGAGGCCAAAAATAAACAAAAAATTACATAAAGAAAAACTTTAAAATAAATGGAAGCAAACCCACCCCGTCCTTACTTGCACGTAATTTCAGGTGGGCGTGCAGTGGCAGACGGGATTTAAATAGAGGAAGATTAAACTGCGCGGAAAATAAAAGAAGGCAAGGGGTTTCCACGAAACAGATGTGGCTGGTTAGGCAAGGAGGGGTACCACAACGAGTGATCCTCGAGTCTCCAATATTCACGCAATATTCATGAGAGAACAAGGCACCTCTGGTGTTACGAGGGCGACGCAGTGGTGGGAGTGAATGCGAGAGGTCACCACCCGAGCACCCGCCGTTGTAATACCCATATAGAAAAGAGATAAAAAGCTTATCAGTCGTCGCATCAAAGAGGGTCAAGGGAAAGTCAGAAAAAGTATGGGACAGCTTTGCAAGCCTCTCAGCCTCTAGTTTTCAAACTCTCTTGTCCAAAAGTGTGGAGGGTGGAACCGGGAACCACCCTGGGGAACAGTATTCCATACAGGGGCGAATAAGACCTTTATATAACTGGAGCACTTGAGCAGAAGAAAAATTACGCAATCTGGAACAGAAATTCCCAGCTTGAGGCCATTTTAGCAAACTGTGGGGATGGATGAGGTCTCCAAGACACCATCACTATTTATGCTTGGTCCTTAGAATGTTTAAAGGTTGTTTACGTAAGACATTAGAGCCGTCAAAGGGGAAAGGAAAGTTGGGAGAGTTTAGAGAGGGGAGATATGAAGAAGTTGAGTTTTCAAAGAGTTGAACCTCACAAAGATTACGGTTACCCCACTGAGAAATTCGACCAAATCGGCAAGAATTGAATCAGAAAAGCTGTAGAAGTAGAGAGGCAACTCTAGATATAAACGAGGGAGCACAATTAAAATGAGTAGTTTACTCTTAAGAACAGAGTAGGAAGGCAAATTTCCAAATGAATTTAGTTATCATAATTTCATTGCTAATGTTGTTGTTTTTCTTTAAATTTATTTATATATCGTTTTCTATTTTCGCTTTCAAATAAAATTGTAATAGTTTAATATTTAACTTTACCATTTAATTGATTTTATCAAAAAGACTCCTCAAAATATTGGGTAGGAGCTACCCACCCCACCTACCCTATGTATACACGCCCTCATATATATAATGTATAGGTATAGCAGTACATAGCAAGGAATAGGTTATATATATATATATATATATATATATATATATATATATATATATAGTTATTATATATATATAGTTAAGTATGTTATATATATATATATATTTTTATTATATGGCTATTTACCACCTCCCAGAGGGTGCCCTGTCAGTTGAACCAGGTATTTTTCTTCCTTCTGGCCCCGAAACTCTTGATCCTAGAGAACTATGAGAAACTATTTCTCGGCGCAATGGTTTCTGATGCTAGTCCTTGAGTTATACACTCAGGTAGGGTTTCACCCTTTCAGTGGAGCTAGCATCTTCTTCCATTTGGCCTCGAAACTCGTTCTCCCAGAGCTCTCCAGAAAATCGTGCTTCTAGGAGCATAAGATTCC
>JABUQX010011750.1:50000-52500 GCA_015478945.1 Trachelipus rathkii | reverse complement strand
TTAATTATTATTATTATTATTATTATTAGTCATTATTATTATTTTTATTATTTGAATTTTATTTATTTTATATTCTTATTATATTATACTATATTATTATTATTATTATTATTATTATTATTATTATTATTATTATTATTATTATTATTATTATTATTATTATTATTATTATTATTATTATTATTATTATTATTATTATTATTTGGGCTCAATGGACCAAAACGTCCCCCTAGTAGCCCTTTTCTCATCTATATATTCCTATGTATTAATATTATTATGTAAGCATAACTATGGATGCTGTGAACGTGCGAATAAAACTATTTCTGATTTGATTGATTTGATTATTATTATTATTATTATTATTATTATTATTATTATTATTATTATTATTATTATTAATATATTATATTATTATATTATTATTATTATTATTATTATTATTATTATTATTATTATTATTATCATTATTCTAATAATCACATTATTTCCAGTTGCTAAAGTTATTGAAGAAAAGTTATTTGAATATTTTTCGATAATAATTGAATTTATATATATATATATATATATATATATATATATCATATATTATATAATATAATATTATATTATATATATATATATATATATATATATATATATATATAATATATATATATATATATATATATTATTAATTAACAATCAATATAGCTATGAAAGCAGTATTATTCAGCTCTTCCTCGGGACATGCCACAATAAATTAATCCTTCCTCTTCTCCATTTGAGCAAATTATAATGCTTTGCAATAATTCTTTATGCTACAAAAATACTTATAATGAATATAATTTTTCTTACTCTTGGAGGAGACAGAAGTTACTAAATTCTAGGATATATTTTGCACAATCAAATTCACAGTGTTATGTTTCTATTGCTTACGAAAATGTTTTACAAAGGATCCCAAATTCTGCAAACTTTAGTTAGTAGCTTAAACATTAAGCAGGTAATATAAATATATATATATATATAATATATATATATATATATAATAATATATAAATATATATATAAATATATATATATATATATTATACTAGTATATATATATATATATATATATATATATATATATATATATATATATATATATATATATATATATATTAGGTGGTCACATATTTTTGGGGGGAAGCCCCCCCTAAAAGTTGCCAATTTTCTAAAAAAAATCCACTACAATTGAATAACGTTAACCCGTGCCTCATTGAGGTCAAAGTTTTGAAAATCTGCAAATTTTTGCAAGAATAATCGCAATTTTTCCTTCATAAAATGAAAACCATTAGATCTAGAACAGTGATTCTCATTACATTTACAGTCGATCTACCCCAACCACAAACAGATTGCAGATGACATCACCATAGCTACTACGCACCAGAACCTAAATACGACCACAAACCTGACACCACAATACATCAACCACCTTCAAACATGGCTAACATAAAACAGAATGTCCGCCTCACCAAGCAAATCTTCAATTACATTAATTACCACCGACCACCAACTTGGTGCCACACACCCACAAGTCTACCTAAACAACATTGCTATACCCTTTAACAAAACTCCCAAAATCCTCGGAGTAACACTTGACACGCATCTCACCTTCACAAAACACACAGACAATATAATTTCATCTGCAAACAAGAAACTGAACATATTAAGAACTATCGCTGGCACAGACTTCACCACAATAAACCAACAGCCACCACTATATACAAACAATTCATTCGCCGACTCTAAACTACGCTTCTCCAACCTGGCACCCACTTCTGACTAAAAATTACTTAAAGAAACTCCAAACGATACAAAACAAAGCTCTAGGTATCATAACAGGATGCGCATTAACAACATCACAACAACACCTGCACGAAGAAACCAAAATTCTACTCATAGACACACACCTGGACATGATAGGCACACAATTCTTTTCCAAAACCCAAACATCCCAACACCCATGCCACATTGCACTCTCTAACCTTACCCACCAAACTCAAACAACCTCCTTCTTCATCAGCCCTATATTACAAACAAATCCTGAACTATATTTCACCACCACCAAACAACACAACATACACCAAACAAATCCACACGACACTGACAAAAAACCACTTAAGAAGCAGACCACCAAAAAAGATTTTAAGCAAGCACCCATCTGAAATAGTACCAGAATTCAACTCACGTTCAAGAACTAGTCAGTCACCCTTGCCAAAGCTAAGATGCGACCATCACCCTAAATTACAATACTACAAACACAAATTCAACCTTAACCAAACCACCACAAACATCTGTCAAAATTGTAACCAGGTTTCGGAGGATACTTCCCACTTCTTTTTCTCCTGTTTAAAAAATTCTCAACATAGAACAACGTGGAACATAACATCCCTGGAGGATCTCTGGAGGAGACCGGTTGCGTCGGCAATGTACCTGGGGGCGGTGTGTCCTCTCACATGATGGGGTGGTCAGGGGTGAG
>JABUQX010011750.1:12500-20000 GCA_015478945.1 Trachelipus rathkii | reverse complement strand
AGAGAAGTCGCGCGGGTGGCGTCGAGTGCAGGCACCTCAGCAAGGAAGTGCTCTATCTGTGTCTTGGGCATTTGCATCTAGGTGCAAGTGGAGGAGTGACCTTGTCTAATTGAATCTGCATTTATATTGCACGCAGTTCCCGGGTGGTGACCTGATCTGCTCTGCGGGCGAGGTCGATTTGGCCTCTTCTGGACAGCGTTTCTTCTCTAGGGGGAGAGCTTTGGGGCGGGGGTGTTTAGTAAATTGGTATTTGGGCGGTTTTAGTAGATATGTGTTGGTTAATTGTGTATGGATGTGTAATCCATGACCAATTGGGAGGGGGAGGAGGAATAATGTTGTATGTGTTGTAATATAATTGAGCGTGAAGAAGGGGGGATTAGTCTTTGTCGGGGGGGGGGGTTAGAGAGAATTTGGTGACAAGGGTGGGATGAATTACGGGTTTTTAGAATTGAGTCTCCACCATCTCCAGGTGTGTGGAGATGGGGAGGATGGGAAGTTTTCATTCGTAGTAAATGTTGGATTG
The DNA here is from genome assembly GCA_015478945.1 of Trachelipus rathkii. NCBI lineage: Eukaryota > Metazoa > Arthropoda > Malacostraca > Isopoda > Trachelipodidae > Trachelipus > Trachelipus rathkii. The sequence goes on along the minus strand of JABUQX010011750.1, from coordinate 19,477 downwards.
GGGTTTTGGTTTGTGCAACTGTTATAATTCTGAGGGCTGTATTTTGAGAAATTTTATTTATTTGAGTTCGATTGAGAGTGCTGGGAACCATGTGGTGAGCATAGTTAGATTTGTTCGAGAGTTGTTATAGGGTAGGATGGAGTGGGTTCCTGCCGCTGAAAGTTGTGTGAGAAGGGTTCGGAGGGGTTGTTTAAGTTTCGTTGGGTGAGGAAGTTGATTTGTTGATGTGAGGATGGAGAACGTCATGTGAGTGTCATAGGTAGTCCTATTATTTTGGGGGTTTTGTTTTAATGAATGGAGGTTGGTGTTCAGGTGATTTATTAGGATGGAAGTTGGATTTGGTACGGTCTGTGGTCTAAACAGGGTGATGGAGTATTTAAGGGGGGATGCTGTCATTCTGTTGCGAGCTAACCAATTTTCTAATAATGTAAATATTCTTGGGTATGTTGTGTGGCTATGTTAACGTCGGGTGTTGGGAAGTAAGACTGATGTCGTCCTGCGTAAGTAATAAGTTTGGTGGATTGATGGGTTGGGGTAGGTAGATCTGCTGTAAAAAAGTTGAACAAAAATGGAGATAGAATGGCACCCTGGTTGGACGCCATTTTGTAATTTGATTAGAATGGAGAGGTTGTTTTGGTTATAAGAACCTTAGCGAACGGTTTTGTGAGGAAATTGAGAGCCATTTTTGTTCATTTATTTTCTAGGGGGGAGTGGAGGATTTTTGAATAAGGAGTTGTTGTGTGACGGTATCGAATGCTTTATAATATGTTCTATTGCGTGTGGTTAGAATTTGTGGGAAGGGATTGTTGAAACCATTAATGATGGTAGTGTGAGGGAGTAAGGCCTGTAGTATGTAAGTGGTTGTTTGAATCGTGTTGGAAATCTGGAAAGGTAATGGTGGGAAATTTTGTTTAGGTATTAAATTTTCTAGCAGTTACTAATGGAGCAAAGCAGAGAAAGAAATTGGGCGGGTAGGAGGAGGGGGGATTAGGTCTTTTTTTGGTTTAGTTTTGGGATTATGAATGCTTGCTTCCAGATTTGGGGTATGTAAGTTGAGCTGCCATGATTTGTTAAAAATTTCTGTGGGAGGATTGTGTTTTCTCCAAGGTGTTTTAAGTGTAGGTTGATATTGAGTGGACCTGTCGCCGTCTTAATTTTGAGGCGTTTTAATGGCTTCTTAATGTCATGTTGGTGTGAATGGGGTAGGAGTGTGTCTAATTGATTTTCTGAGTTGTTTTTTTATTTTCCTGATTTATCGGGTGGCGTTTTCGAGGAAGTTGGCATAATGGTTAGCAAACTTTCTGATTGTTTTTTTGGGGAAGGGAGGGAGTTGTTGGGTAAAGATGGGGATTGTGGGGTGTTTTGAGAGTTGTTTAATTTTTTAATAACTTGCCAGGTTTTCTTATGTCTTAAGGGAAGATGTATGTTGTAGTATCTAAACTTATTGTAGTGCTGTGTGGTTATGAGTTGAAGATTTGGGTGTTCAGTTTGTTATTTTATTTTAGGTAGAAATGTGTGGGGTATATGGAGTTGAGTTTTCGGAGAGAGTTTCTTTGTTTAATGAGTTGTCTGATCTCAGGGTTGAGTTTGGGGTTGTATGATTTTCTGTGTCCTTTGGGTATATAGAGGTTTGATGATTTAATGATTGTATTGTTTAAGTGAGTGATGGAGGTGTGTAGGGAAGTGATCGTGGACTTGGTATGAAGTTAATATGGGTTTTCTATTATGGTTAGTAAAAAGGCCAGTTTGCTTTTTTTATAGTTAGCTTGTATGTAGTAGTCTTTTTTGTGGGGTGATGGGGGGAGTTTAAAGAAAAAGACATAGGAAGGGTGGTCCGATTTGTAGTCAGTAACAGCTGTCCCGTTAGTAGGGGTGTTAAGGAGGGGACAGAATGTAACGTCTTGGGAAGTAGGGAATTGATTAATTGGGGAGGGATACCGGTTGGGAGGTTTTTGGAATTAAGGATACTTAGGGATTCTAATTCATTAAGGATATTGTTGCCTCGGGGGTCAGAAGGGTAATCTTTATACCATGCCATGTGGTAGGCGTTGAAATCGCCTCCGAGGATGAGAATTGTATGTGGTTAAAATTGATAGTGGGGTGTGAGGTTTTTGGGGTGGTTTGGAGAGGTGGGGTGGCGAATATAGAGATTGAAGATGTTATTAGGGGTCTTAATTCAGGAGGATGGAGCAAGATTGGGATTTTATCAGTGCATCTGGTAACAAAATGGAGGTGTCGTTAGTTGTATTGTGGTAAGTGATGTTGTTATGGATCAGTGTTAAGAGGAATGTTGTGGGGGTCGAAGGGGAGTAGATTGACGTTTCATAACCGTAGAACGTGGGAAGTGGGGTGTTTTGGGGGAGGGAGGTATTGTTATCTATTATTGTCTATTATATTTTTAAGAAATGGTTAAGTTCTATAGCTTTATTGGTTAGGCCGTTTAATATTTAATTGTAATATATTGAGTTTTAGAGGTTAGTTATTAGGAGGGGTGAGGATTTTGAAAATAGTGGGAGATTACAATTTTGCACAGGGAGAAGCCTAGGTATTTCTGGGGAAGGAGTTAAATGGGGAGCAGGTCAGGTGAATCCACTCACGGCAACTACACATTGAATGCTATTTAATCCGACTCGTTGTTGACAGATGGGGCAGTAATATCTAAGGGGACCCGGGTTTCTCTCGACATCACCCGGACCAAAGGAGATGAGTCCCTTCAGCTAGAAAAAGAAAAAGATAGAAGAGAAGACTGATGAGACATTGTTGAATGAATGAGTTAATGATGACAGAAAAACAAAGCAAGATACGACCTGTGGGCCCGGAGTCAGCGTGGCTCCTTTCATCAGCGATGACTCCGGGTCGGCGTCTTCTGATATATATATATATAATATATATATATATATATATATATATATATATTTATATATATATATATTATAATAATAATAAATACATATCTTTATTTACCACATAAATCCATGGCTTTTATTTGAAAATAATGGCATCTTCTTTAAATTGAATTCTAGTAGAAATGGCATAGTTTTCTCTGCTTTTCTAGTTCTGTTTGAATGCATGCAACGATATTAAAAAAAATAAAAGAAACAAAATTCTAATTTTAGCATGCCATTTACACATAAATATAAAATATATTGCACATATTAAGATCCGTATGATCAGTAGAAAATTTTGCGAGTATGTTGACTCAAGCCGCGTTCGTCAACTCGCGCTAGATCGTGAAGCGATTGACTCTCTCTCTCGTCTCTCTCTCTCTTGCTCTCTTTCTCTCTCTCTTCTCTGCTCTTCCTCCTCTCTCTCTACTCTCTCTTATATATATATATATATAAATATACATAGTATATATATAGTCTATATATATATATATATATATTATATATAATAATATAGTATATATATATATTATATATATATTATATAACATATATATATATATATATATATATATATATATAATTATATATACGTATATATATATATATATATATATATATATTAATATATATATATATATATATATATATATATATATATATATATATATATATATTAATATATATATATATATATAATATATGATATATATATATTATGTATTATATAAATATATTATATATATATATATAATATTTATATATTATATATATATATATATAATATATATTTATATATATATAATAATATATATATATATAATATATATATAATATATTATATTATAATTGTATATAATATATATTATATAAGTGATATATATATATATACTATATACTAATATAATATATAGTATATATATATAGTAAATAGCTATATATATAGGTATATATACTACATATTATAATATTATTATATAATATATATATATAAACTATGATTTAATATATATATAATATAATATATATATGATATAAGTTATATATTATATGTGATCGCTATATAATATATAGTATTATATATATATAGTATAATAGTTAATATATAGTATGATCGAAGTTGATTATAATGTATATGTATATAACGTAAATATAACTATAGACATTACCCTAATGGAAATATGTTTCCTTGAACTTTAATTTTTAGGGGGCTCGAACCGATGGCGGGACAGAGGGGACGAAGTCCCCCCCGTCTTCCACCTAGAGGCCGAGAGACCCCACAACTGATATCTATGAGGTCTACTCTAGGGTGTTCGTTAGTTTTAAATTCATAAAAGACTTTAGTATATATATAATATATATATAGATATATATATGTATATATATACTAGTCAAATTGAAAAAGTTAATTAGATGCTTATAAATATATTAGTATATATTTACATATATATATAATATAGTATATATGATATTATATATATATATTATATATATATATATATTATATATATAGTATATATATAAGATTAGATTATAATATAATATAATATATATATTATAAATATATATATATTATAATATTATATATATTTATATAGATATAGATAAATATATATATATATATATATATAGTATATTATATATAATATTATATTGCACTGTATATATTATATATATTATATTAATATTCATATAATAGCGATATATATATACTATAATAATATATAAATTTATATATATATATATAATAGTTATATATATAATATATATATATAGGTATATAGGTATATATATATATATATAATAATATATATATATTATTCAAATGTTTTGAATTTTATTTATTTTTCATTAATTTTATTTTAAATAACACATTTTAGTTAATATATACGTAAACAAATATTTCATTTTTGAAAAATTATTTTATGTAAATTTAGCTGAAATCACTGTCACTCTTCGTGTTCGAAACAAACTATACTTACTATGACATACGGGTAACAACGATATCTGAGTAACATTACCTTCAAAACGGGACCTATACCTATAATATATAATACAATTTGAAGGATATAAATACATTGCACATAATATATATTATATATTATATATATATATATAATATATTATATATATATATATATATATATATATATATATATATAATAATATATATATATAATATATATACGATATATATATATATATATATATATATATATATATGCGAGTGTGTGTATGTATTGTAGGAATGATTTCACATCTTTGTTCTGTTTCATAATAGAATAAAATAGTTAATAAAAGAAAAATCTAATTTTAGTAAATGATTTTAGCTTTTTTTTCCAAATGCATAATAGAAAAATGAAATCAAATGATTTTTCATTTCTTTGTTTTGATTTTATTAAAAATACTGGAAAAGAAATTATTAAAAAAATGGATATATATTGAGCGCCTTTGATAAAAGAATTTCACAGAAATTTTTAAATTTCAAATCATGTAATGAAATCCAATTGGTTCAATTTTATGTGTTGTTCTCTCTCTCTCTCTCTCTCTTCTCTCTCTCTCTCTCTCTCTCTCTCTCTCTCTCTCTCTCTCTCTCTCTCTCTCTCTCTCTCTCTCTCTCTCTCTCTCTCTCGCTCGCTCTCTCTCTCGCTCTTTCTCTCTCCCTTACACACACACTTATTTTCTCATTATCTCTCTCTCTCTCTCTCTCTCTCTCTCGGCTCTCTCTCTCTCTCTCTCTCTCTCTCTCTCTCTCTCTCTCTCTCTCTCTCTTGCACACAACACACACACACACACACACACACTTCTTTTCTCTCTCTCTAACTCTCTCTGTCTTACACACACACACATCTTCTTTTCTTCCTTCTTCTCTCTCCTCTCTTCTCCTCTCTTCTCCTCTCCTCTCTCTCTCTTGCTTCCTCTCTTCTCACTTTGCAGCACACAACATAATCACACACACACCACACACTCTTTCTCTCTCTCTAACTACCTCTGTCTTACCACACACACACTTCTGGTTTCTTCCTGATCTGTCTCTTGGTGCCTCTCCTCTCTCTCTCTCTCTCTCTTCTCTCCTCTCTCTCTCTCTCTTCTCTTCTCATTTCCTGATGAAACCAATATTCCACTATATTTTTCTAGATTTAAAGGAACTTAATATCTCTGGTTAATAATTATTTAACTTTTAAGCATATTAAAATTTATTATTTTATTTAAAAACACTGCAACAAAATTAAATTTTCTTCTCTTCCACATTTTGTGTTTCAACCCGAAAGTTTAAATAATACCGGCAAATATGAACAAAAAGCGCTAATTTCAAATTCAATACAGGATATATTCAGAAATGTATTCAAACTATATATATTATATTAGAAATTATATATATATATATATATATATTATAATTACTATATTATAGACTATATAAGCTACAACGAGCTATACAGTATATTAATGATTATATATTAGTATACCTATATATAGTATATATATAGATATAGATATATATATATATTGATAATAGGATATAGAAGTCTTAGAACGTATGTCGCACAACGAAAGTTAAAGTAATGAACTAATATTTTTGAGAAATTTAATTTTTTACCTTTTTTTTTGTAAAAAAAACAAAAAAAAAAAGAAGAATTAATATTTTTGAAAAGAGAGATTTTTCGCCGTTCGTATCATATATCATTAATAGCGTTATAATATACTATAATATTATATTATATTAAATAGTACGTAGTAATATATATATATAGTATATATATATATATAATAGCTACTTATTATAATATGCTAATTATTACTATATACATAGGATGTATATATATATTATTAATATTATTATATATATATACTATATATGTATTTATATATATTTACTAATATATAGTATACACAAGCTACCGAGAAAAAGAAGACATATGCTGGGGAATCCTGAAATTTTACGAGGGAAACTGTAGTAAGAAAACAAAAATAGAAATCATGTTACTCAGAAACTACCACAAAAGCTTAAAGGGAAATGAAATACATTTTTAGAATCCTTGGTAAAAATTTAGTTAGGAAAATGTAAAAAAAAAAAAAAATAAACAATGA
>JABUQX010011750.1:0-7500 GCA_015478945.1 Trachelipus rathkii | reverse complement strand
AATAAAGGTTGACTCTTTCATGGTCCAATGAATTAGCGAATATTGTGTGTGTGTGTGTGTGTGGTGTGTGTGTTGTGTGTGTAGGTGTGTATGTGTGTGTTGTGATTAGACTTTAAAAATTCTTTATTTACTGTTCCTTTGCTCTTTAGTACCATTCTCTTTAGTATAAAATAAGGATGAACTACCTTACGTTTAATTTAACCATATATATAAATATAATATATTATTTATTATATATAATATATTATATAATATATATAAGATAGTATTAAACTATTATATTATAGATAGTATAATTTATATATTTATATATACTAATATAATATACATCATATACGACAGTGAGTCATACTTAGTATCTATTACTATAAATAATAGTACTATACTGTATATATTATATATATATATATAATGGAACTTATATATATACATAATTATATATATAATATATATATTTATATATTGTGAAGATAAATAATATTATATATTAATAATAGAGCTAATCGATATCTGATATAACCTATATATTATGATAATAATATATTATGTAATAGAGTATTTATATTAAATTATATATATGTATACTGTATATATTATATTAATTATATATTAGATTATATATATAGTATAATATATGATATTATATATATTACATATATATATAGTATATATATATATACTAATATTTAATATATTATATTTAAATATATATATATATATTATAATATATATAGTATTATTTAATAATAATGAATATATATATATAATATATTATCTAATATATAAATATATACTATATATATAATATTATATATATTATATATATATATATATATTATATATATATATATTAATTGATGTTAGTTAAATATTATTATAAGAAAAAATTTTATTATTATATATAATTAGTATATATATATATATATAATAATATATACTATATATATATATATATAGAGAGAGAGAGAGAGGAGAGAGAGGAGGAAGAGAGAGAGGAGAGAGAGAGAGAGAGAGATCCCTAGTAGTAATTGACGTTACCAGGAGTCCCTTTAATATATTAAACATTAAGACATTAAGACTTATTAGGAATATAGAGACCATAGTAGAAAGCCAACTGGTCCATCGAGGACCTTCCTAAATCTAACCCACACCACACATGCTCATGCAAACCACAAAGCACCCTAGGATTTTATATTATATATATATATATAATTATATATATATATATATTTAATTATATATATATATATATATATATATATATATTATAAACTACTGAATATAAAAGCATATACTCATATTAATTATATATATCTATATATATAAATACTAATAATAAATTTATATTTATAACTCTAAAAAAAATAGTACTAATTGAATGAATATTACACTTGAGTAGAATACTAGAGTATATATATAATATATAGGTTATCTAATATTTATTTAGCCTAATAAATATAAGTTACTATATAAAACATATATTCTGCAAACTTGGAAACCTTACATATAAGTCCCTAGATGAATACATTTAAATATTTATATATACATTGTATTAAGAAAGGATAACAGCTTAACTTGATACTAATGAAATAATACTAGTTATCGAGACTCAATCAAACATGTCTTCACTACATTTCCAATTATAATATAATTACATTGTTTAATTATTATTGATTAACTATTCATTTAATTATTTAATATATTTAATTATTATATTATTTTTATATTATAAAGATGATTCAGTATAATTTATTGCTGTTTAATATTATTATATAATTAATTTATAATTTATAATTTATTATTTGTTATTATATATTTTATTATATTATATTTATTATTATAATTTTATTTAACTTATATAAATATATATTTAATTATATATTTATATATTATATTATATTAATTAATATATATTATATTTATATATAAAATTTAATATAATTATATACTATTCTAAAAAACTCTATAAATATCAGATTTATTTTATTGAAATGTGATAAAGATTATTTGATATGCTATTTTTCTAAGTGATCCTTCACTGAACGTATTTTTTTCTATTATTTCAACAGATAAGAATATATCTTAAGTACATTTATATTATTGTAATATAAATAATAAAAAGCTAAATATTGACTTTAAGTATTTATAATATATATAGTTACAAGCTTTTCGGTCACGTACATACTTCTCAGGTGACTATATTTCAAGGTAAATAATATATATTATTTATAATTTTGAATATATATTAAATCACGATTTTGATTATAATAACTCAAATAATATAAATTAATATTAAATAATTTTAAATATAATAATATTAAAAGTTAGATATATATATATAAAGGAAGTTAACTATATATACATTATGATCTTTTTGTCTATTTATATAAGATGTTTTAATAAAATATTGGTAACATTATCGTTATATTTATATATGTATATATATTCAACAAATCGGTTTAGGGTTTCCTTTAAAGTGACATAACTAGACTCCCCTAGGCTGCTAAATTAAATCAAAAACATTTTATTTTATTGTTATGTAATGATGAAGAAGCTTTCTTTTATGCTGTTTATCGTGAGGTAATTTTGATTGGTTGATTTCTATCATCAAATAATTGTTGTAATAAATATATATTAGCTCTCTGGTTTATATATATTATTACTATATATTGCGGTTACAATTTATTCAATTGTTAGATTATTGATAGTGTATATTCGCTTAGCTTATATTAGTTATCTTCGATATATAAGCGTACGTTACTAATATTCCACGTTCAGAACATTGATAAATACGTAGTTAACACTCAAACGTTACTACTACTTTTCAACCTAATCCATGATAATTGTGCGCTTTCCTGCACGATCTTAAGAGGCTGTCGCGACATGTAGTGCATCATAAGGTATTCAAAGTGGTCATCATTTTCACTTGGTTTTTTTTATTCGATCTTTTATTTCTGATATTATTAATACATAAATTCTGTGGCCCGACACTTAAATTTGCTATTCAATTAAACTCTCTTTTTTAATATAAATAAATAATATATATGAATATATCATTCTTCCCTTTTTTAATATGTATAGACTAGATTATCTTTTTATAGCTTCTTATATAATATAACACTACGAGCTTATATTACGTTATAAACTATTATATTAGAACTTTTAATTTAGCATTTGTATCATATCCAATTCTCGTTCATTAATCCACTGAGTGCGCATTATTAAGAATCTTTCTGCTCCTGACTTGGTACATCTCTATTATCCTATTTCGATCATCTTGTAAATTAAATATTGAATGATAGATGACTAACGTAGAAATCTAATAAATCAACGTGTCGTTGCACTGTGTTAAAATACCGTCAATAGGATATGTATATAGAGTGAGACAATTAACATATATTAAGTCACACTATTAAATAAATTTTTTATTAATAGGACTTTGAAGAAATCACATACGACTATAACTCTATGTGACTCCAACTGAAAAATCTCATATAATAAAGACTTCGTTTCGCTATATTTATATTTATACATCGAAAAATATTACTCATATCATGAAGAACAGTGCGCGGAAACGGTTCAACAAAATTAATATTGAGTTTTTAAATAGAGCAGCATATTAAAAGGTCAGGATTCGAGATCGCATTCAGAAAGTTCAAAATGTATATCAGAAATAAGAGTACTGAATGAGAGGAGACCAAAAGCTTCGCACACACTGCATCGGCTCGTTTTCTCTGCGTAATTCATGGGAGAAAGAGCAAAATATATGATCTTAGTATATTAGGTAAGAAAGATAAATAAACGTTAGACTGATACCGACTTGATATGAATTTCATCATGGACAGTGAATAGAATTTGTGAGAGTGTTGACTATGTGCTTTATAATGATATCGTTTTACACTATCAATGGCATTGCGTTGGATTTAAGTTTACTTATAGTAATTAACCTCTTTTTTTTCTTCATGCAAATTATAGGTGGTAGTAACTGTCGCCTACTCGTTCCTGTTATTTAGATTATATATAAAAGTTATACCGAGCTAAATAAAATAATATTTCGTAAACTATTTTATTAAAGAACACCTCCACAAAAATCTCTATATATATTATAAACTAATGTACATTAAAAAGATATGACTCTCCAATCTAATAACAAGAAAAAATTATTTTTATGAATTGCGCTATACTATAGGGTAATAGTCGTTTGCATCTTAAGCAAACATTAAAACCAGTTGATTAAACATAATAAATAATAGTAATCGAAAATATGTCCAATTTAAATTAAATAATCATATGATTATTTAATAGGTCAATAAAATGTAGTAAATTCTTTAATGAGAAATCAATCTGTAACTTTTAATTTAATTTATAATTATTTATTTATTATATTTAATTTTTGTTATATTTTTATATAATTAATAAAGTATTAAAAATATATAAAATATAAATAAATTATTCCTCATTGAAAATGTCTCCGATATATGTGTTACTGTATATATGTATATATACGATAATAGGCTTATAGGTTATCATTACTTAATATCTCATATTTAGTTATTATTTATTATTTCAAGAATAATATTAAAAAATTCTTTTATTTCGTCAATATTTTCAAAAACAGTATAAGATGGCTTGAAAATGGCATATTTACAATATAAATCTTTATATTATATTATTATATTTTAAATTAATTATTATTAATATTATTATTTTTATTATTATTTATTTAATTATATAATTTATTTATATATTTATAGATTATTATATATTATTATTATTTAATTATATATTTATTGTATAATTGTTATTTATTTATATATTATTATTATTATTTATATAATTATTTATTATTATAATTAAATTATTTAATATTAATTATTATAATATATTATTATTATATTTATTATATTGAGATTATAAGGTAAATCAATAAAATATTGATCTCGCTGAAAATATTTTTGCGAGAGGTTGGAACCTCACCTATGTACCTACTCTATCATTGTCTACATACCTCTAATATATTATATATATATTATAATAATATATATATTTATATATATATTAATAATTAATATATAATATATATAATATTAATATATATATATTAATTATATATATATATATATAATATATTTATTATAATATAGTATATATATATATCATATATATATAATATATATTTATATAAACCATAATAATAATATATTAATATTAATATATATATATATATAATAATATATTATATATATATATATATTAATATTATATATATATATTATATATATTAATATTAATATTATATATATATATATTATATATTAATAATTATATATAATAATATATATATTATAATATTATTATTATTAATATTTATATAATAAATTATATATATATTATATATTATATTTTAATTATATTATAAATTATATATTAATATAAATTATTAATATATAGTATATATATAAATATATATATAATAATATATATATATAATTATATTATTAATATATTATATTATATTAATATTAATATACTATATTATATTATATTATATAATAATTAAATATAATATATATATAATGAAGAGTAAGATAGAGAGATGAATTTTTAATAATAGTAATTTACAAATATAGTACTATTACGTCAATCGAATCATCTCAGGCAAAATTTGCTATCAATCTGTTCATCGGTTCAATCTTAGGTAACAATTCTAAGTGTACAAAAATTTCATAATATTATATATATATAGATATATATATATATATTAATATATATTATATATATATATATATTATATATAATATAAGTGGGACTCAGAAACTATTTTACTACTCGGCTCTCTCCTTCTCTCTCTCTCTCTCTCTCTCTCTATATATATATATTATATATATATAATAATATATTATATATTATATATATATATATTATATTTTTATATATATATATTAATATATATATATATATATACCGTCCACATCATTTCAACATTCTTTACATCGTTTTCAAGTCTGTATTAAATATACGTATCGATGTTTTATATATAAGCTCTATAATAATTTTAAGCTGCCCCCCCTAGCTTGGAGCTGTGATGCCCATGTTAATAACCTCCATATATTCTGGAGGAACCTACTGAGTAGTAAATACATAGTTATCAAAATTACCTAATGTAGTGGTAAAAGAGATTACTCGCAAGTTGAACACCAATATCCTGATTTAAACCAAATATTTGATAACTATAATGAAGTCATCAAAAAATTGTAAAACTTCAAATTCATAATAAAGCTTCAAATTCAAGAGAGTCCCTCCCCATTAATATTTATTTAAAAAGTTCATCCTTCAGGACTTGCGCGACCTGAGCTTGTAATAACATCACTCTGTCAGTGACTTGTGAGAGTTTTTGTTTTGACCAAAATTTGTTCTGGTAATGTTTTTTTTGCATTTAATTTCTCTCTCTCTAAAGGCAAAATTGTTTATTATGGGTGGGTGGGCAAATATCATGCGTGTTATCGAAACTTAAGCTATAGTAGGTTGTTTATTTACATTTGGTAGTGACAAATAAGAATTTTCTAATTCAAACCTCATCTTTCTTTCTCTTCATATATTTGAATTGAGACAGTATCTTCCTATCAATTTTAATAATATTGAGATACGGTTACATTGTTTAACTCAAATAATTTCTCTCCTTATACCCCTTACAATTATAGCTATAACATTGTTGCTGCGTGTATTTTGAGAAATACTTTTTTCAGTAATTGAATTTAAATTTATGATAAGAAGTGGTTATCACCATACAACATTTAAAAGGTTAGATACGTGTATGAGTGATCTCAGTATGGCATTAATATATTCTGAACCAATTGGCTAAATATTTTCAGTATCTAGCATTTATTAGTCTGTATTTTGAATGATTATTAACTATAACCATTTTAATTTTAATTTCTTTAGGCTTCCAAACATTAAAGTTATGCCTGCATTCAGAGATAATTTTAAGATAAAGTAAATTTTTAGAGTGTTATATTTAATATTAATAATGATGATAATTGTAAAAATATTACAAGTATATATATTAAAGTGCTATGAGACATAATATAATAAAAATTCTAATGAAATTAAAAAAGTTTTATTTCATTCTCAAATTGAATTCATGAATCAATTTAAAGACAATATAATTGTGTGGTGGTTCTCAAGATTATGCAGTTAATTTCAAAATATATACTCACATGATTCGGATTAGTGCTAGGAGAAATAGCGCTGAATGGCATAGAAAGAACAAAATAAATGATTTTAAATTTATATTATTTTTAAAAATAAAACGTGAATTTGCATGTTTTTTATTATTATGATTATTTACTTATCTTTATTTATTAGAAATTAAAATATTTATTAAATTATCATAAATACACTATGTGATATTAAAAATTAATTATTTTATTTAAATTAATTTTCTAATTCTTTGCTCAAGAAATAGGGTGGATTAACTCCTTATTGTCCATTGTCTAAATA
>JABUQX010011749.1:15000-17699 GCA_015478945.1 Trachelipus rathkii | reverse complement strand
TATATATATATTAATAAATATTATAGAAATTATTTAATTATACATGGAATAAATTATGTTACAGGCAGTAAAAAAATTTAAAATGAAAAAAACAATTTTATTTATATATCTCATAAATATTTGAATAGTTTTTAATAATATTTTATTTTAGTTTTTATTTATTTTGTAAAAAATCATTGGAAGGATTCGACTGCGCGGATTCGAATTGCGGATTCCAAGCTTTACATGGATCGGATTCGCGATTCGATTCGGATTCGGATTCTAGAATTTTTAACACACATGGATTCTGATTCTGATTCGGATTCGTACCGAAGGTGCTGGATTTGGATTCGCATTTTGAGATTCGGATTGCGGATTCGAATCCCAAAAGTTACCGGAATTCGCCCTCACTGGTATATATATATATTATATATATAATATCTATATATATATATATATATATATATATATATATATATATATATATTATATATATATATATATATATATTATATATATATATATTTATATATATATATATATATATATATATATATATTATATATATATATATATATATATATTATATATATATATATATATTATAATATATATATATATATATATATATATATATATATATATATATATATATAATGAGGTGTGAGGCGGGGGGGGTATTTATGTGTAGAGAGAGATATATATATATATACTATATGTATATATATATATATATTATATATATATTATATATATATATATATATATATATATATATATAGGTATGTGTGTAAGTAATACTTTTTTTAAACACAAGAGTATCCATAAGTATACTAGAGTTGGTGTGGTAGAGATGGTATCGAAGTGAAAATAGTATGATTGATTTGTGTTGGTGAAGAAGGAGATGTTGAAGTATGTGTTTGGATGTAATCAGTTAGGGGTTTAGGATGGGATTATCGGATCATTATGTTGTTTCATGTAAAATTTTAGTGGGGGCTTTGATGGAGAGGAAGGTGATACGAAAGGAAGTAGGTAAAATTAAGAGTGAGAAGTTAAGTGTGGAAGATAATAAGGATAAGTATGTAGAGCGCTCGCTAGTAAAGCGGTTGAATGTGAACAAGTTGATACTGAACAAATCTGGGGGCAAATGAAGGAAGCAATTGTTAGTAGTGCAAAGGAAGTGTGTGGATGTGCTAAAGTAGGAAGTAAGAATGTTAGCAGCGATGTGAATGAAGAGGTGAATGAAAGCGGTTTAAAGGTAAAAAGAAGCCGTGGTTGAATGTACTAAAAAAAAATGATGAGAATTCAAAAGAAAAAGATGCTAGAATTATAAAAGAGGAAAAAAGAAATATACAGGTGTAATAGTAGGAGAAAACAAGAGAGTAAATGAAAGGTTTTGAAGGAGCATGAATGAGGACATAAAAGGAATAGGAAGCTCTTCTGAAGGAAGCGCGAAGGTTAAGAATGAGAATAAGGGAATCTGCTTGCGACATGAATCGGGATGATCCATCCGAACTGTGAAATGGATGTGAAAGGGCCGGTGGTCGGACAGATTCGACAATGTGCAGCAATATTAACAGTAATGATGAGGTGTTAGTGAATGTGTGTGGTTTTGATGGTGCAAGAAGGAATAGGTATTTTGGGGATGAGGTTATTAGTAAGGAGGAGGTAATGGGTAGAGTGAGAAAGTTGAAGAATGGTAAATCTGCAGGTATAGATGAAATTACTAGTGAAATGATCAAGAACGGAGGCGAGATGGTGATTGATTGGATTTGGAAGTTGTGTAATAAAGCGTTTATGGAGGGTATAGTTCCAAGGGATTGGAGGAGAGCGGTAATAGTACCCTTATATAAGGGTAAAGGAGAAAAGGGGAACTGTAGAAATTATAGGGAAATAAGTTTATTGAGTGTTGTAGGGAAGGTATATGCTGGTATTTTGGTCGAAAGAGTGCGTCGAGTGTCTGAAGGACTGATTGGTGAAGAACAAGGTGCGTTTAGGAGTGGTAGAGGATGTGTGGATCAAATCTTTACATTGAACAAATGATTGAGAAAATGAGGGAGAAGAAGAATAAATTATATTTAGGTTTTATGGATTTGCAACAGGCGTATGATAGGATTAATAGGGGAAGCTCTATGGCAGGTGTTAGTGATATATGGTGTTGGTGGTAGCTTCTGAATGGAATCAAAATTATGTATGACGATAGTGAAGCGTGTGTAAGAATAAATGGTGTCAATGGTGATTGGTTTAGGATTAATAGCGGAGTAAGACAGGGTTGTGTTATGTCTCCTTGGTTATTCAATTTGGTATATGGATGGGGTTATGAAAGAATTCGGAGGTGGGGATGGCAGGAAATGGTGTTAGAATGGTGGAGAATGGAGATGAGTGGAGGGTGCCCTACCTATTATATGCGGATGATTTGGTTCTGTGTGGCGAATCTGAAGAGAGTTTGAGAGGATTGATAGAGAGATTTGGCAGGGTGTGTAAAAGGAGGGGCTTGAAAGTAAACGTGGATAAGAGTAAGGTTATGGTTGTGAATGAGGACACTCCTCAGTGTGAAGTTATGTTAGATGGTGAGCAGCTAAAAAGTGTCTGAGTTTAAATATTTAGGGTATATGTTGGATGAGAAGGGAACGGTTACGATGCAGAGTGTAGTAGGAAAGTTGTGAATGGCAGGAAGTTTGTGGCTGGTGCAATTAACTCGTTGGTGAATGCAAAGGGAC
>JABUQX010011749.1:0-2500 GCA_015478945.1 Trachelipus rathkii | reverse complement strand
A
Organism: Trachelipus rathkii; assembly: GCA_015478945.1. NCBI lineage: Eukaryota > Metazoa > Arthropoda > Malacostraca > Isopoda > Trachelipodidae > Trachelipus > Trachelipus rathkii. Next base: position 2,499 of record JABUQX010011749.1, on the reverse strand, counting down.
TTATTATTATTATTATTATTATTATTATTATTATTATTATTATTATTATATTTTTGTTTATGTATTTTTATATAATTTTCGACCATTTATCGTGTCTTCAGTAGACTGTATTATACCCCTAAGGATTCTCGTGTTTGTTTCTTCCTTCCTTTGTTGGTACCATTACCAACAACTGATGACCCTCTGAGAAAATTTCGACGCATCCACCCAGCCGCCTTTTTTCCTTATGGCATACAAGAGGCCTATCGCCAAGAATTGCCTTTCAACTAGCCCATCAGCGGGCCTACGTTAGCCTATTGCCGCAAAATTTGCTTACCTCTGATTTTCAAAGGCCTACTTAAAAAAAAACTGGGAGATTTTTCTCCTCTTTAAAGAAATAATTGGCCTTCTCGACCTGCGTTTTCTAATTTTAAGTTCCTTTCATAATTTTAAGTATATTTCAATTTTTAATTTTAGATAGTTAGGCAGGTACTTTTGCCAAACAGTGTTTCCCTGTGGCCTACTTTATATAATTATTTTACTGTACACATATATTTTTTACATCATGTCTACAAATGATATTACTTCAAATGATAATACAACGCCCCCGGCTCCGGTTCCAGCTCTGACAACCGCTACTCATTACCATGGTAAGTTCATCAGTGAAGATATTGACCTAACCTTCACTTTATTAGAGCTATAATTGGAAGCTACTTCTGAAGGCGAGCGTTTTCGTGCTCTTTTAAATATTTTGCCTACCAAAGTATTGCAACCTCTGAGAGACGTTCTGCTTAGATTAAATCTCAGTGGCCAGCCATACTCAGAGCTGAACGCAAATTTAATAGCTAGATTAGGTAAGTCGGACTCAGACAAAGTTCGAAAACCATTTCGTAGGAAGCTTTAGGCGATAGATTGTCTTCTGTTTTATTAAATGATATGCTAGCATTATTAGATGGTTCACCTATCGGACCTTGTATTCATATTGTTCGACAACTTCTTATACAGAAATTACCACTTGACCTCCAATACCATTTAGCTACTAGTTGATCCCTCTTGCTCCTTGCAAGAATTAGCCGCTTATGCGGATAGGGCATTAAAGGCAAAGCCTCTTACGACACAGAACGTACCTCTTGCTGCCCCAAATGTTCCAGCCTTGCCGTTAAGTCAGGAGTCGCAACTCTCTGCTAGCCCGCAAGCCCAAGGTCTGGTAAATGCGGTTCAACCTGCCTCTTCACACCATCTTTTGTTAGAGTTCTGTATAAAGTTTTTAGAACAAACTATTTTAGATTTACAATCCAGGATTCGAACCCTAAAATCTCGCACTCAACCTGGCTCCTATAATGCATTCCTCATTCCCTAATCTTGATTTTTTTCACACCGTCCTCGCTTCTTCAACCAACCCCGACGCTATTATCATGAATCTCACAACCCCTCTCGTCTAACCTTTATCCAGTCAAAGTCTCCTTCTCGTCCCTTAACCCAACCTTCTTCTGCATCTACAGCTCAACCGCCTTCTGCTCCTCTTTCTCCTAACCCTCAAGGCATATGTGTCAATCATCAGCGTTGGGGCGACCAAACACGTCACTGTCTTAAACCCTGCACTTTTAATTTAAACCCCGATGTCACGTAATAAAATCGCAGTGCGTGGCTTATCCTGCCTCCAATCTACTTTGCATTCGTGATCCTCACACCGACTTATCTTTTCTCGTTGACACTGGCTCTTCTTACAGCGTCTTCCCTCGTTCCTTCTTGCAGAAGAACCGTGCTTGAGAACCTCTGAGTGCTCTGCAAGCCGCAAACGGTTCCATCATTAACACGTATGGCACGAAACAACTGCATCTTACCCTTTCGTTTCGCCGCGATTTTTTGTGGAACTTCGTAATCGCAGATGTTACTCTTCCCATCATTGGAGCGGACTTTCTTTCTCACTTTAATATCCTCGTGGACTTGCACCATAACCGTCTTATTGATTTTGAAACACAATTCTCATCATTCATGCAACCGTGCTGTTTCTTCTATTGTAGTATTCATCTTCCCTCTGGCAGTAACCCTTTTGAGGGCAGGATCCAATATTGGGGATTTTGTGACCCCATTTTAGCCCCCACCTAAAAATGGACATAAAATTCTTTATTTTCAGAAAATTTTGATGGGAAGAAAGCAAACCGCAGCTTTTTTGTACCTCTAAAATGTCATTTTCGGGTGTTTTTCTGTGTCTGTGGTCATTGTTTCGGCGTTTTCATTTTTTCCGAACCTAATTTTTTGACATTTTTTTCGTATTAACTTCTACAATTTTTTTCGAAATGATTTCAAACTTGAAATATACATAGATGGATCTATTACGCACAAAATTATTAGATGTTAGTTTTTGATTTTTTGAAAAATTGTGGCTCAGCATTGAAAAAAAAAGTAGATTTTGAAATTCGACATTGCTGAGCACAATTTTTCAAAAATCAAAAACCTACTGGTCTTCACAACCGCAATTGCGGTTGTCAGGCCAAGTTATCTAAAGAAACTATCCCC
>JABUQX010011748.1:17500-33402 GCA_015478945.1 Trachelipus rathkii | reverse complement strand
GTTTATTTCGGAAGCTGTGCTGAGTGCACGTGTTTTATAACTCTCTCTCTCTCTCTCTCTCTCTCTCTCTCTCTCTCTCTCTCTCTCTCTCTCTCTTCTCTCTTCTCTCTATCTATCTATCTATCTGTCTATCTATCTATCTATCTATCTATCTATCTATCTATCTATCTATCTATCTATCTATCTATCTATCTATCTATCTATTCATCTATCTATCTATCTATCTATCTATCTATCTATCTATCTATATATATATATATATATATATATATATATATATATATATATATATATATATATATATATATATATATATATATATATATATTATATATATATATATATATATATATATATATATATATATTCATGTCGTTATCCGCCTCCAGGTAAGTTGAAGCCAATTTTTTTTTTTAAAATTGCATTTTCAAATAAAGTATTACAGCATCTTGGCCATTTGCGTTTTCCTCCAAATAGATATTTTTTAATGAAAAGTGCTTTAAACAAAACTACAAATAAATTACATTATATGTAAGTTAAGTAAAGGTTATCTTAGAGTTTAGTTAGTTTAAATAGATTTTAACTATACATAAGCAAAGGTTAGCCTATGAGTTTAATTAGTTTACAAAGATTTGAACTTTTTTTTTTTTTAAATATTTTTAGAGGTGTGAAGCTGCTTTAATAACAAAGTTTCAATTTGACTTTAGGCATTTTCACTTCAATTTTATGAAATGTGTTCGAATTCATACAATCGATGTATATATAATATATGGAGGTGGAGGCGGATAATTGACATGATCATTATATGAGAGAGAGTATATATATATATATATATATATAGTATATATAAGTATATAGAATATATATATATATATATATATATATATATATATATATATATATATATATATATATATATATATATATATATAATTGTGTGTGTGTGAAATGTCAGATGCAACCACCTATAAATTGTATGACGAGCTGCCTCCCTATATATAGCATATATGAGCATATATATATATAGCAGTATATATATATATATATATATATATATATATATAGAATACGTATCCTTTATATATATATATATATATATATATATATATATAACAGGGAAGAAGAGAAAAAGCATGTTTTTATTTGGAAGAATATTTATCCAGTCTTGAGTCATCTGCAGCTGATACAAATTAAAAACAAAAATAAAATAAATTAAAAGCTTAGATTGCTTAAAAATAAAACATTCAAATAATAAAATTTTGACATCAGCCAGATCTTCGAAATTCATTTTGAATTTCAAAGGCGAAAAGAATATATTTAAACGCACATGCACACGCACACACACACGCATACGCACGCGCACACACACACACACCTACACACACACACCTACACACCACACACACACACGCACACGCACACGCACACGCACACGCACACGCACACGCACACGCACACGCACACACGCACGCACACCTACACACGCACACACACACGCACACACACACATATATACTATATATATATAGAGCATATATATATATATATATTGATATATAAATATGGAAATATATAATAGTATATATATATATATATATATATATATATATATATATATTTTTATTATACAGACACTTATTCCCGCTTAAGCGGGGTAGTGGTATGTGCAGCTTCCCTAATACATATTTCCTTCATCTCGCCCTCACCCACCTCCTCCATTCCATTCTATCTCTCGCCAACACCCTACCTTCCTCCACCCTCATCCCTCTCTCTTCCAGCATTTCCTTTATTCCATCCATCCACCTTCTTCTTGGTCTCCCCCTTCCTCTTCTTCCTATCCCCTCCGCCTCCCAAACTCTCCTAACCACCCTCTGCTCCTCCATTCTCTCCAGATGTCCAAACCATCTTAACATTCCCTACTCCGCTCTTCTCACCAAACCATTCTTCCAATCACATCTCTCTCTTATTACCCTATTCCTAATCCTCTCTCTTTTACTAACCCCACATACCGCTCTCAACCCTTTCATCTCAAACACCTCCAATTTCTTCTTGGACCTAGCATTCAACCCCCATGTTTCACACCCATATAGTACCGCTGGAACACAAATTTTTTCAAACATACTTATCTTAAGTTTATGTGATAAATCTCCCCCTTTCCATAATTCCCTCAGACCACTCAATGCTCTCATTCCTTCTCCTACTCTGTGATCTATCTCTTCCTTCATCCCTCCTTCCTTACCCAAATCCATCCCTAAATATCTGAAAACCTTTACTTCTTCTAATACTACACCTCCTACTCTAATCTCTAACCCCATCCCCTCATCTGTTTCCTCCTCCTCAAACACTAACACTTTACTTTTACCTGGATTTATCTTAAGACCCTTTTGTCCACACACTCTCTCAAACTCCTTCACCAAATACTACAGCCCTTCTGAATCCTTCGCCACCAAGGTAGTATCATCCGCAAATAGTATCATGTTCACTTCCCATCTATCACCCCTATCCATCAGTTCCACCCCTCTCCCCTCCCTCATCATTCCTCTGCAAACACTCTCCATAAATAAGTTGAAAAGCCACGGTGACATTACACATCCCTGTCTCAACCCTCTCTCCACTCCAAACATCTCACTCTCCCCTCCTAATACTCTCACACACATTCTGCTATTCCTATAAAAGGCCCTAACACCTTTACCTAATTTACCCCCTACTCCATGTTCCTCCAGCACCCTCCATAATTCCCCCCTCTTCACTCTATCATATGCTTTCTCCAGATCTAAAAAACACCCATACACTTTCCCTTTCCTTTCTATACCTTTCTCCACAAGCATCTTCATTGTGAATACTTGATCCACACACCCCCTTCCCATCCTAAATCCTCCTTGTTCTTCCCCCATTCTCTCTTCCGTTAAATCTCTCACCCTCTCAATTAGTATTCTCCCATACACTTTCCCTACTACACTCAAAAGACAAATACCTCTATAATTACCACACTCCATCCTATCCCCTTTCCCTTTATACAGGGGAACCAAACAACCATCCTCCCAATCCTGTGGAACCTCTTCCTTCCTCCAACATAAATTATACAACCTGTACAGCCATTCCTCTACCCCTCTGCCTCCCATCTGTAACATTTCCATACTCACACCATCTAGACCTGTGGACTTTCCTTTTTTTCCTTTAGATAACGCCCTAATAATTTCTTCCATTTGTATTTCCATATCTCCTTCCCGTCCCTCTTCACCCCCCATCCCCACCTCTTGCAAATCCTCTTCTCTTCTTCTCCCACCCATTTCTTCATTCAATAATCCTCTAAAATATTCCCATCTTTCTCACCCTATCCTCCCTCCAATCCATTCCCATCCCCCTCCCTTAACCCCTCTCTCCTAACCCCCTCCTTCTTTCTTTCTTTCTTTTTTTATTTACTTCTTTCCAGAACATCTTCTCCCCGATTCAAAATTTTTCGTCACTTTTCTACACCATTCATTATTTGCATTTCTCTTCTCCCTCTCCACCGCCCTCTTTGCTTCCACTCTAACCCCTCTATATTCCTCCCAGCTTCCCTTCTCCTATCCCCCAACCATTTCACCTATACCTCTTTTTTCTTTTTTTCACCAACTCTTTCACCTCCTCACTCCACTATTCACTCCCTTTCCTTCTACTTGCTCCCACCTTTTTAACTCCGCATATCCTTCTGGCCTTTCACAAATTGTCTCTTTAAATCTCTTCCACTCCTCCACCACATCCCTACTCTTATCTCTCTCACGTCCCTCCATCTATCCTCCATACCCCTCCTAAACTCTGTTCTTACACAATGTCTCATCTAAATTTTCCACCTTTATGACTTCTATTTTCCTTTTTTTTTCTCTCTCTTTTCTCTCTCTCTCTCTCCCCTCCCACTCTTAACCTAGCAACCACCAAATAGTGATCAGATAACCCCCTACCTGCCCCCCTGAATACATTTTACATCTAGTAATCTGCCTCTATCCTTACTATTTATACACACATAATCCAGTAACGCCCTCCCCCCCGTTATCTCACTCTTCCATGTATACTTATGATTTTCACTCTTCTTGAACCAAGTATTCCCAACTATCAATCTTCTATCAACACATAACTCTAACATACTTTCTCCATTAACATTCCTTTCCCCTACCCCAAATGGACCTATAATTCTACCCATCTTCTCTCTTCCCACTCCTGCATTCAAATCTCCTAATAAACAAATTTTATCATTAACCCCGAAACTTTCCCAACATTCATTCAATTCACTCCAAAATCTTTCTCTCTCCTCCTCCCTTGCTCCATTTACTGGTGCATACGCGCATATAAAAACCCACAATTCCCCCCCAAATTTCACTTTAACCCACATTATTCTTGAATTCACCTATTTGCACACTTTTACCTTATCCCACACCTCTTTCCTCATAACTATTCCTACCCCTTCCCTCGCCCTCACTCTCTCGTTCACCCCCGAAATCATACCCTTAAATTTTCCAAAGACCATCTCCTTCTATCCTTTCAGCTTTGTTTCTGTCAACCCTAGCACATCCAACCTTTTTTCTTCGAACATCAACCCCACTTCTTCCCTTTTCAGATCCTCATTTATCCCTCTCACATTCATACAACCCACTCTAATCTAATCTCTTTTGCCCATCCTATCTCTTTACTCTCTCTTACTCTCCTTAGTCCTGACCCTCTTATTCACCACTCCACTTTTTTCTATTCCCACACTCGATTAAGCTGCACGTTTACCGGGATCCCACAACCTGAGGCACTTCCCAATACCTCAAGCTCCAAACCCCGCTCAAACAAATTCACACTATAACTATAAAACTTAAATTAAAACTCTTCTCAGAGTTCAATATTGAATATCGATTTAAAGGTCCCTGAATAATTTTCCTTCTGTGATTATAAACTTGATGCAATCTATTCCTATATTAGAATCAACAGGAACCTTGATGTATTCCCCTTCTGTTTTGGAGATACTCTTGTTAGAGTTCCTTGGCTTAAATTTCTTACACTTTATACTTTCTTGTTTAATATATATTCCTTGATGAAATACCCTATAACTGTCTTTAAGACACTCTTATCATTCGCAGAGTTCCCTGTTTATTCTACTACTGCTGTATTCTATCCTGGTATTTTTGCAACCCTTGTAGTTAAAATTTAATTAGAACTACTACATTTACTAAGTTACACCTGAAACTCTAGAGATCCTTGAATGAATTACTTTAAGTGAAACAAAGCAAGAAATCTCAGCAAATTCAAGAGTCCAAAAAGCACATAAGCTGGTAATTATGCCACTTCACAATTTATTTACTTATCAATCAAATCATTTATTTTATCTTCAAATAAAAAATTTTAAAATCATAAAATAATTAATTTTCACATTATGTGAAAAAATTTCAATTCATTAAAAGCCTGGATCTTTTGAAGAGAGCTTGTTTTTCTAAAATTCTATTTTTCCTTCACTTTCGCAATTTTTCCCAGCTGTTTTCTTTCTAAATCTTCTATTTTAAACACGTCTTTATCCACGTGTATATGGCTGATTATATATTTCAATATATATATATATATATATATATATATATATATATATGGATGAAAGGAAAGGAAGGTAAAAAAAAAAAAAAATTTTATATATATATATATATATATATATATATATATATATATATATATATATATATATATATATATATATATAATGCAGGCCATGTACAACTGATTTAAAAGGTGAAAAGAGAAATATATCTTTGCCCTATTCTCATTATGACAAGAAAAAATTTGATAGATTGATCATGGAGCTTTATTTGATCCTTTCCGGATACATGAATATTTTCTTTGGGTCGTTTTCTTTTCTTTTAGTAATAATTTTCAATCGTAGGAGTGGAGTCCTAATCATGGTTGGGATTTTGGCAGGATCTTTAAACAACCGGGAAAGTATTGCATATGATTTGCTTACATGATGAAAGAAGTTCAAAGAATTTAGGTTTGACAGTATAGTTCGAATCACTAGTGAAAATGGTTCAAATCCCAGTGCCTTAAAACGTCTTGTTTGCATAAGGTAGATTGGGGTGTGTTTTTGTATGTATAGCAAAATTTCTGTGAAACGCGTTGGTTGTGTTTTAAACATATAAAAAACTAAACATATCGTTATGAACTAAAGATAGCTTACTGTATTTATTTGTCCAAGTAACCTGCTTGTTAATTTTTCGACAATTGAGTTGAAAAAAATCCAACAAACAATGTCCAATGTTATCTTAAGTGAAAATTCCCTTCACTTAACACATTGTTAGTTAAAGGGATGAAAAATAAGAGGTCTTTGCTTTGCATAGTTGCTTGTCATTTATATTCATTTGAATTAAACTGAAGTTATGAAGAGCTTAACTATTTTTTCAATGCACTGATTGTGTACCGTTCATTCATATAAGTGAAAGTGCTTGCCTCTATTAATGTCATTCAACAAATCAAACTCATTTTAAAGATATATTGTTTTGGTAAGAAGGTTCAAATTTCAGAACAAAATATATTCTTTACAGCTCTATTTTTGTTTTACATTTTTTATTTGTCTTGTAATTTACAAAAATATAAATTTCAGTTGTTAAAATTTATTTTAGTTTATTTATAGACATCTTTTGATTTTATCTAAATGGTAATCAGAATTCTGATAATTCGAAAAAAACTGACTAAAAATTAAAAAAGTTTCAAAACCAAACACATAATATATAGACGTTCATCCATATATATTATTTACTTACCACTATATATATATATATATATATATATTATATATATATATATATATATATATATATAAATATATATATATATATATATATATATATATATATATATATATATATATATATGCATATATATATATATTAGTAACGGATGAGTTTTCGTACTCATTTTTAATAAATTTATCCCTCTCTTTAGGAGGTGTTTGAGAGCTTGTTTCTCCTGAAACTTGGTACCCCCTCTTTTGAAGACTTAACCTCGGAGTAGACGAGGTTACGTTTCCCTGGTTTGTCTGTAGAGTTCGCAAGCCCCCTGTTAAAGTTTAAATTTTCAGCCCCTCTTCAAGGGGGGTTAGATAGATCGTATTCCTTTGAAACTTGGTATACTTATAGATGGGGTGGTGATACCTCGTTGTAGACGGGGTTACGTATGGATGCAGTCCCGCAGGGGTTGCACTCCTCTTAAATTTGTAAATTTATACCTCCCTTTAAAGAGTGTTAGAAAGTTCGTATCCCCTTTTCACTTGTATACTTATAGATGGTGGTATCACATCGTCGTAGATGCTGTTACATATAGATTCAGCCCTGCTGTGGCTGCACCCTTTAAGATTTTTAATTTTTCTTCCCTTTTATGGATGTTAGATAGGTCGTATCCCTTTGAAACTTGTTACTTTTAATGCTGGTGATATTATTACCTTGTCGTAGACGACGACGATGTTACGTATGGGTGCAAATCCCTTATTGGGTTGCACCCACTCTACTGTGATTTTTTTCGGGCTGGTATTTTTTTTTCGTGAAATATACTACTACTACTACTACTACTACTACTACTACTACTACTACTACTACTACTACTACTACTACTACTACTACTACTACTACTACTGTCACCACCATGAGTCTGCGGGGAATGAATCGCAGCGCGGGAGTCTGAGCCGGAATCTGACTTTGAAGCGGTACCGCTCCGTGCTGTGCGAGTTGAAGCCGGGTCCTAAGCCGGAGTTCGAAAATATGCTAGCCATAACCGGAACCATAACCCGTGTCATGTGGTGGGAGCCTCAACCGGTGCTGTGCGAGCTTACAATTCCAATTATATATATATATATATATATATAGCAGCATAGTTACCTCCCATAGGGCTCCCCTTTATATATATATGCTATGGTTGCTGCTGCTGTTATGTTGGTGAGATATATATACGTATATATATATATATATATATATATATATATATATATGTATATATATATATATATATATATATATATATATATATATATATATATATATATATATATATATATATATATATATATATATATATATATATATATGTATATATATATTATATACATAGATATATAAAGTATATATATATATATATATATATATATATATATATATATATATATATATATATATATATATATATATATATATATATATATATATATATATATATATATATATATATATTCACGTTTACATGGGTAGCAGTAAACCCTTGTTCCCTCGCGGTTAGGTTCGCGCAGTCCTAGAGACAAGTGCCCGTTTGATACCCGTCATCCTGAACCTCTTTATTCCTGTAGTAATGTACACCTTACCCACTCTGTTGGCTTTGAATACCACGGTAGGAAATTTAACCTCTCTATAATGAGTGTCAGTATTTACATAAATCATATGAGTGTCATCTGTATTAAAGACCTCGTACTGAAGAGTAGGATCTCCTTCCCTTTCCAGCATTTGCCTAATAGCATCAACGGTTGCATCGTCATCTTTAATCATATGGTTATAGCCTTCATTCCCTATAGGCCATTACCTAACAACCTCGCATTCATCTTTGTATATTTTATCAAGTTTTATTTTTAACATTCCACGGAAATAATAATATCTTTGGTAGTTTTACTTGAAGTTAAACACTTTGCTTTTACAATATAATCTATTTCACCTGTGTCTTTCACCAGTTTTACAACGTAAGATTTAGGACTAGTGCAAATAAAACTATCGGCTTTAGCACCTGTCCCTATTTCATCGGTTAAATCTTTAGATTTATCTGTATCTGGCACGTAGTCACCCTCTTTAGCTAATAAAAAACGGCTATCTGTGTCGCAGTATAATACCCTTTTACTGAGAGAATCCACTTACTGAGAATTTTACTGAGAGTGTATAATCTTACTCTAGCGTGAGCGGTGGTAAAGGATGCTACAGCTAGATTCGTAGACTTGAATGTGTTATATGCTTATTCTGAGTACCTGACAGGAACATTATGTTTTTGCTTTGCAACCACAATATTGTCGATTTTCAAATCGGAGTAATTTAGCTAAAGCCTACACATCTGCGTCGCAGTGACATATAATATCTTCCTCTTGAGGAGGGTGGTTTGCCATTTTACCCCATAAACTATTTAGACACAGTTTAGCAATGAAACGTAGCCGGGGTTGTCCTTAATCAGACTTCGATTTGTTCGAATCGGTAAGATCGGTGATTCCTTCCATTTTAAGAACGCTTTCACGTAATCGGTAAAGAACCCTAGAACAGAAACTAACTTCCATATCTCGAAGAACTTGGTGATTTTCTAACCTTTGTGCATGGCTAATTTTAATTCATCAACATAACCCGTACAGTGCCTCCCCTATAAGAAACCTATGATTAGCTGTGTCATTCCCTATCATGTTAACATTACCTTTAAATGCTCTGTCGTTTCCTATATAACAATTATAAATTTAATCAACATTATTACAGGAAATTTACCTCAAAAGGTGGTGGATCATAAATCATTAGCAGGAATCTAGAAGCCAATCCATTCAAGTTCATTATTTTTTACGTGAATTAGCTGTTCAAGTCAATGATCAGGATGTAATAAAACTGTATAAAATGTTTTATTTTGACGCTCTTGCGTCATTATGTGCAAGACCTTACTATGACCTTCATGCGAGCAATATAGCTTGTTCTGATATAGGAATAAGCCTTAAAGCTTATATTAAAAATACTTCTACGCTTTCGATATAACAACTGGTTCATGTAGCTCTACAAGGGGACATTTAAACATTGTAAGGCAAAGATCGCTAGGAGAACAGGTAACTTTTGAAAAACATCTGAATACAGCTATTTCCTTAGCTCTGAACTTTGAAACACTTCATTTAATTGAGATAAATCGTCTTCGTAAAATTCTTACAACCTATTGAAATAAAAAAATGAATGAACTAGAACTTATGAAACTACTTAGTTACTATTCTAATTTTAGAGGCGTTTTTATCCTTGACTAAATTCATAATATTGTGTTAGAGAGACCAAGGAATAATTGTAAACACGGCCCCTCGAACCGGCAATGTACGACATTGGTTAACTTTTTTTAAAATATAAAAATAGTTCCTTATGTTACATAGACTCTTTAGCAATACCTGAATGGTTATCAAATCTTAATATAACCTTATTTTCGAAACAAAATAAAATCGAATATATTACAACCTTATATGCCCCCATCCAAACCTCTAACAACTTCTACATGCGGCTTATATGCAAGCTATTTCTTAATACATTCATTTAATGGTGAAAGTTTTTCGTCTGTATTAAATAACTTTGATTTAAAATGAGTATATTGCATCCAGTATATAATATATATATATATGTATGTATAATAACAATATAATAATAATATATATATATATATATATATATATATATATATATATATATATATATATATATATATATATATATATATATATATATATATAATATGAATAAATTTTTAAATAATAATATATATGGATATATATAATAATAATATATATATAATAATAATAATATAATAATATATATATATAATAATAATAATAATATATAACTCTATATAATAATATTAATAATAATAATAATAATATATATATATATATATATGTAATAATATATAATATATATATATATATTTATATATAATAATAATATATGTATATATATATATGTAACACTCTTCTGTATATATATAATATGTATATATGCAATAATAAAATGTATATTATATGCAATATTAACAAACAATGCTCTTTACATATAATAGATATATATATATATGGTCAGAGTGTCTAAAGCTGACATCATGTAACTCGAGAACGGCAGCACATACAGTAAAACAAATTATATATTTGGAATCAGCGGAAAATTCTAAGAAGGGGTTTTTATTTTTATTTTATTTTTTTGCATTTATTCGTCCGAAATATAAAAAAAAAAATCCCTAAATTAGGGGGCTCTAGCCGACGGGGGACAGAGGTTGTCGAAGTCCCCCGTCGTTACCAGGAAGCAGACCCCGACTCCCACCATCTTTGTGGTTTACCCTATGGTATTCCTTTAGTTAAAATAATACCAAAGTGTAAAGGGAAGTAAAATTATTCTTTTATATGTATTTCAGTTATGGAATCTTTGGTTTCCTTTCTAAATTTACGTTCTGCTACATTTATCTAGTGACATTTGGCAATTTTAAGAGCAGTGCGAGGTTATAAATACAGGTCTCACCTTTGATTTTAGTCAGTATGAACCAAGCGCAGAGAGCGGCGAGATGTTACAAAGCTCGGTTTCATTGAAAATTTGGCTTAGTATTCTAGATGCGGGGATGATTTTTTATAATTGTATCACCCTTACCCATACCCAAATACCTTTCATCTTTACTTGAAAACCCCTCAATCTCTTACTTTTCTTCCCTCCCCCAACCTTTGCCTCAATGTGCGCAAAGAATACTTCACCCTTTATATATATATATATATATATATATATATATATATATATATATATCATATATATACCTATATATATATATATATATATATATATATATAGAGAGAGAGAGAGAGAGAGAGAGAGAGAGAGAGAGAGAGAGAGAGAGAGAGAGAGAGAGAGAGAGAGAGATGATATTAGATCTTCTTGCTCTGTTATATTCGGACAAGAGGAATGTCTACATGCTATGTAAAAAGAAATTTACTTTATAGATAATATATATATATATATATATATATATATATATATATATATATATATATATATATATATATATATATATATATATATATATATATATATATATATATATATATATATATAAATATATATATATATATAAAAATGTATCTATATAAAAGCATTAAGAATGTAATTTTTACTTTATATATATATATATATAAATATATATAATATATATATATATATATATATATATATATATATATATATATATATATATATATATATATATATATATATATATATACGTATATATATATATATATATATATATATCTTATAATAATAATATATATATATATATATAATAATAATAATATATATATATATATATCATATATATATATATACTAACACTAATATATATATATATATATATATATATATATATATATATATATCATAACATATATATATATATATGGAGAAGCAAATAAAACATATCTGACCCAGCGCTGACGCTGCGAAGAAAATAAATAAATATTGCGTATTCTACCGTCATGAGTGGTACACACGTTGACTCAGCGCGCGCGCAGTTAAAGGGTTAAAAGTTTCCTGATAAACATTATAGCACCATGTTAAGTATCCGGGAGATGCTAAAAAATCTCCAATTCTTTAAATATTTAATAATAGAAAGGTTTTACCACATCCTGTTGGGCCTGCTCTGCTACATGACATGTAGCCTTACTTCGGAACGTAAATTTCTCCACATCCATACTCGTCAAGTGATTAATGAATAATGAGATTAATTAAAGCAGTAAAGCAGTAAAGCAGTAAAACAAAGGCCTACTAATTCCTCTGTTGCTAGGCAATTGCGCTATTGATTTACTGTTTGACTGCTAAGGTCTGTAAAAGTATATGTTTTTAATAAAAATTTCGTACAATTTTAGTAAAATAAAAATCATTCTATATAAGTACTGTGTGTTTCTTCTTACATTACAATTTTTAAAAAATTATAAATAAAAAAGTATTAAAACATAAATAAAAAATATAAAAGAAATCATAATGTTAATAAATATATGAAGTTTAAGTGCAGTAAAGCAGTAATGCAGTAAAACAAAGACCTACTAATCCCTCTATTGCTAGCCAATAGCGTTATTGATTTACTGTTTTACTGCTTTAAGGTCTGTAAAGTATATGTTTTTAATAAAAATATTTAAGTATGAAATAAAATGGCTGACTCATAGTATAGAAAACGGTATATTTAAAATGAAATACTTTGAATAGTTTACATTGATATCATAATTACGAAATGTTTATCGTTCGCGCAGTAATATTGCGCCTGCGGACGGACGTGGCAGTTACGCGGTAATATTGCGCCTGCGGGCGTACGCGGTAGTTACGCGGTAATATTGCGCCTGCGGGTGCACGCGGCGGTTTCGCGGCGGGGTACGCTTGCGGGAGCACGTGTTGGTTTCGCGACGGGGTGCAGTTGCTGTTGCGGACGCGGATTTGGAAGCGTTTGCGTTCACTTACCCAATTGTGTAACTTTATATATATATATATATATATATATATATATATATATATATATATATATATATATATATATATATATATATATATATATATATATATATATATATATATATATATATATATATATATATATATATATATATATATTATGGCGTGCTAGAAGTGCTAGAGAAACGAAACATCCTAGCAACCTATAATACACACCAATCGAATCCAGATACCTTATAACATAGGGGTAGACACCAATATTAGGGGTATTCTATAACGTAGGATATGACGTGCTAGAAAAGGCAAGAAAAGCAAGCATCCTAGCAACTTATAATATACACCATTCGATTCCTCATACCTTATAACCTAGGGGTAGATACCAATATTAGGGCTATTCTATGACCAGGGTAGGCTAGAAAAGGCTAGAAAAAAGTGGCACTATATGGCACTCAGTTGGCATTCAGTTGGCACTCAGTTGGCACTCACATGGCACTCAATTGACACTCACTTGGCCCTATCTGGCACTATCTGGCACTCATCTGACCCTCATCTGGCACTCATCTGGCACTCATCTGACACTCCTGTGGATCTCATAGGACACTCCTAGACCCCCCCAACGGTGCTTGGGAACCATCCAAATGAATTGAACCATCAATAAATCTGAGCCATCAAATCTGAGCCCTCATTAAAATATCGAAGGAAATAATCGGACCAATAATTGATGACCAGGACGGTTGTGTGTGTGTGTGTGTGTGTGTGTGTGTGTGTGTGTGTGTGTGTGTGTGTGTGTGTGTGTGTGTGTGTGTGTGTGTGTGTGTGTGTGTGTGTGTGTGTGTGTGTATAGGGTGGGTGTATATGTCTAGGGCTGGGTTGGTGAGGGTGTGTGTGTGTGTGTGTGTGTGTGTGTGTGTGTGTGTGTGTAGGTGTGTGTGTGTGTGTGCTTGTTTGTATGTGTGCATAGGGTAGGTGTATGTGTCTTGGTATGTGTGTGTATGTGTCTATGTATGTGTGTGTAGGTGTGTGTGTGTGGGTGTGTGTATGTGTGGATGTTTGTGTGTGTGTGTGTGTGTGTGTGTGTGTGTGTGTGTGTGTGTGTGTGTGGATGGAAATAAAATGAACTCAGGTTAGGACAGGTACCTACGACAGGCACCAACATGAGCTCGAGTTAATCCACACTTAATCCTCACTTACCTTTATGGAACGAAAAATAATCGCAACGAATATCGTATCGATACCAAAAAAATCAATGCCAAGCATCGAAAAGGGGTCCAAACCCCCCAAGGGGTGCCAAAAACTGAGGTGGGACACGTACGACGGTTGCTGCGCAACCGTCAGGCGCACCCCTTCTTCGAAGGGGTGCCAAAATTAGCCTCAGGAAACAGTATGCCAAATAATCGATACAGTATCGATACCCAAAAATATCGATATTTTTACCGATATTTGAGTTGACGATATGACCTCCATACTACTTACGACGAGGTGACACAAAGTATGCATAGTGCATAGAGCATACGATCTTTCTATCACTCCCTAAAAGGAAGGATAAATTTACAAATTATGAAGGGGTGGAGCCCCTGCGAAGCTGTATCCATACGTAACCTCGTCTGCGACGAGGTCACACCACCACCACCTATAAGTATACGAAGTTTCAAAGGGATACGATCTCTCTAACACCCCTTAAGGAGGGGCTAGAATTTTAAACTTTAGGAGGGGCCTGCAACCCTTACGGATGAACCAAGGATATGTAACCTCGTATACGACGAGGTTACGTCATCAAAAGAGGGGGTACTAAGTTTCAAGAGGAAACGAGCTCTCAAATTTCCCTTCAAGGGAGGGATAAATTTATTATAACAACACACACACACACACACACACACATATATATATATATATATATATATATATATATATATATATATATATATATATATATATATATATATATATATATATATATATATATATATATATATATATATATATATATTACTCGTCAAAAATAACGCTCCACTAGAGTAAATGTCACTCGCAGGGACGGGAAGGCCCCTAACCCTATGAAACCCCACACCAACACAGACGACAGCATCAGTGTAACTATGAAACCACACCACAGAGAATTGGCTGCAATATTAGGGCCGTCTCCGCGATAAATTTAGGAAAACATAAACCACGTAACTAGACCTTGGAGAGTTGGGGAGAGGTTATGTCAAGGGTATAATCGGGCGAGGGATCATTCACGTACGAAGTGACTCCGATAAACATGGAGAGGATAGTACGTTAACTGTCAAGAGATCAGTGCGTGCAGATAACAACATTCCAAGCCGAAGGACACGAGTACAGGCCACTTGGTCGACGGTTCGGTGTAGCGCACACAACGAGTGCTCAGGTGGTCCAACGGTACCAGGAAACCCTGACACATGATCATCGGCGAGGACAAGGTATGCAATGGGCCACGACCCCCGTGGAAGATCGATTTATACGTCTGCGTGCATTACAAGAGCGACACACAGCGGCACGACAACTGCAGATACAGTTGGCGGAAGTACACGGCACGAGGGTGAGTGACAATACAGTACGTCGACGCGTTGCGTAACATAATTACCGGCCCCGGAGGCCTACCATAGGTCCACCGCACACCACGGCACATCGAAGGGCGCTACTGACATTTGCCCTAGAACA
>JABUQX010011748.1:10000-12500 GCA_015478945.1 Trachelipus rathkii | reverse complement strand
TTTTTTCAATTATTTTTTATTATTATATTTAAAATAGTTAATTCAATAATATAATATTTATAATAATAAAATAATAATAATAAAATAATAATAATAATAATTAATAATAATAATTACATTAATTAATATAATAATAATAATATAAATAATAATAATAATTCAATAATAATAATAATAATAATAATAATAATAATAATAATAATAATAATAATAATAATAATAATAATAATAATAATAATAATAATAATAATAATAATAATAATAATAATAATAATAATAATAATAATAATAATGTGTTGTGAAAGCTTTAGAGAAAAATGAAAAAAAAGGCATATCCGTTTAACACTGAAAAAAATCTAGGGAGAGACATTCTATAAATGAATTTCGGTACATTTTTTCGATTAATTCTTATGTAACATTAAATCATTAATGACTAGTACGTAACATACGTAAATACCATTGCAATTTATTCTTACGATGTTATTTAATTCATACTAAAATTAAGAAAATTATACGTCATTATTGCATTATTACCTCTCACGTTCATGAAAATTCAAGATTAAATGAATATCGAATAATAATGTAAATTAGTTCTTTTATTTCGAAACATGTTTCAAATTCAAAACTCTTACCTGAGAGCTTATAATTGTCTAAGACAGAACTTTTAAAGCATCCATCTAGAAAAAAAATAAAGGATAAACCATTATCGCGAATGACAAATCCTCAAAGATATGATCCCGGCTGTATGCTTAATCCTTACGCATTATTTCCGACCTTCTTGATAGCGTTCCGGTTTGGATTCTCTAATTGATTAATTCCTTTCACGAGAATTGCAGATGTCTGAACTGCCGAATCCGCGAATTGCAGGAGAAAAACACGAGTATCCCGCAGCCATCCAAGAACACATTCATGGTCTGACGTCAAAAATGGCTATTAAAGAGATTGATAAGGATTAAACGGAGGTCTCATGCCCCGTCAAAGGAAAAGAATGGGGCTTCGTCCACTCAAAGAAAAAGCTTGGAAAAATATCTGTCAACGGCAAATCGCTTTTCATGAACCTCATTAGGCAATAATGGACTCCGGAAAACTAAAAAAACATGGCTCATATAGAGGTACTTCCGACAGTCTGCTGAGCATATATTATATATATATATATAATAGATATATATAATATATATGATATATAACTGATATATATATTATACTATATATATATATTATAATAATAATATATATATATATATTATAGTATATATACCCACCCCTTACTGAAAACACTTCTTCATCTTAAGTTTTCTCATCGTGTATCTTGCGGTATGTTCAGTGTAAGTAATGCCCGACATTCAACTATATTATCTGAAAAATTGTCAAGTAATTGAAATAAAAAATGTAACAATCAGAAACTATTCATAAATTCAATCATATCTCCCATCTCCCAGGTTATCTTTTCTGTTTCCATAGAAAGTTATTTAAATACTGAATTCTATATATCGTAGATGCACACACGCGTTCCTTTTGTCTTGCATCAACGTAGAAATATGAGGTTTGAAAGAGAAAACCGTCGTATGACTCATCTCACATAACAATTCATTATTGAGGTTAATGATCTCCTCACCAAAGGTCCTGATAATAAAATGAGCAAAGCATTCCGATACAGTTTTAAATACAAGCTTTTGTTATAAATTCCCCACAACAACCTAAAAAAAAACTTGCTAACAAGACCCAAATTTAAAAATACATGTCCACTTCTTCGAACCTAATAAAGTTAACAATCGAAATTCTCTCAAAAAGAAATTTTATTCCATCCTTCTTTCAATCTGCTAACTCCCCAAACAGCATAACTAGCAAAACAAATTAGCAAATGATTCAATACCTACTATTCAGCTCCATTCATCCAAGAAATCTGAAAGGGAAGATGAATTTCTATAAATTAAAATATTACTACAAGGAAAGTAGAATAGCAGTATTTCTATTAAATAGTTTGCATAACAAAAAAAAAACAAGGAACTTTCATTCTTCTCTTTAAAACTATAAGCAGCATCATTATTTCTGTAAACAAGATATCCCTTATCAACATTTACCAAATCTACTCTTACTGTATCTCTCATATGAGTATCAAACAAAAATAGTTGATAAATAAGGTCCAAGAGAGGATTGATACTCAATTTTTCCATACCTTCTAAAAATCTCATCCTTCGCATAGCTTATATTATAAAACTCTTAGAATTGAACAAATCTCTATTTTATTACCAATTAAGTATTACAAACAAAGTGGTAAAACAAAGCTCTAAATTTTAAATTAAACATCAAAATCTCACATATAAAATAAACTCTACAAACCTTTATATATGAATATATATAATTCATTGTATATATATATATAATATATATATATTATATATATATATATAATATATATATATAATATATATATATTATATATAATATATATATATATATATAATATATATTATATATAATATGACTATTCGCTACCTAT
>JABUQX010011748.1:0-5000 GCA_015478945.1 Trachelipus rathkii | reverse complement strand
AACTATAAAATATATATATATATATTATATATATATATATATATATATAATATATATATATATATATAGGAACAATATATATATTATATATATATATATATATATATATATATATATATTATTATATATATAATATATATTTTTTTATATTATATATAATATTATATATATATTAGTGATGCGGACGATTATGAATTTTTTGCCCATGACGATGACGATGACGATTTTAGAGCAAATTTTGCGATGACGATTGACGATGACGATGACGCATGACGATGACGATGGACGATGACGAATTAATTTTGGTTTTTTTTTTTTTTTTTTACAAAATTTTAAATAAGATAAAGATTTAAAGAAAAGTTAATTTAAAGCCGTATTTAATTTTGTCATAAATTTTATTTTAAATACACATTTGTTAATACATACGTAACTATCATTGAAATTGTAAATAATAATCCCCATTACATAAATCCAAGAGGGCAGTATGTGTTTTAGACCCCCTAAAGGTGTCTGCCTAATGTAAAGTTTTTTTTAAAGTTTTTGTTCCAAAAAAGGAATTTTAATTTTTTGATTTTATAAAGGCAAATACTGTACAATTAATTTTAAGAAAATACCCCAAAACAACTTGAAATTTTAAATATAATTAAGAAATATTATTACTACAATAAAACTAAGGCAATATAAGGAATATTAGTACTACAATACAACTTTTGCATACAATGGGGTAACTTTGGCATGGGGCGGCCAAAGTTGCCCCATTGCTGGGGTAACTTTGGCCACCCCCCTTTTGACCCTCCTGCATGGCCACTACAAGAGCGAAGGGCCTCAAATTTTTGGTGAGTACTCCCTAGTATTTGATAAGTAATTTAGATATCTAAACTTCTTTATAAGATATTTGGGGAATGTTTGGCAGGCATAAACATGTGGCCCACCTGCCAAAGTAACCCGTTATTAATTTATGATATATATATATAATATAAATTATATATATATAATAGTAGCTAAAAAAAAAATAAATTAGTTTCACATCATTATTATTTTCGTTTCATTTCGCTGTAGACAGGAGGGTCAGGGGGTTCAACCTCTCGAAATTATTTTAAAGCGATCAAAAATTTTTGATGGCTATTATTCTCCATATTACTAATTTAATAAATATTAGTAACTTATAATAAGCTATTACTAATATTATTAAACTACTAATAATAATACTAAAAAATAAGAAACTAAAAAGTAAGAAATAATAATATTAACAAATAACAATAACAATAACAATAACTAATTAACTAATAAACAATACATAAATAAGACTAATAATAGTAAGAATAAAATAATAATAATAATAATAATAATAATAATAAATATAATAAATAATAATAATAATAATAATAATTATGAATATTTTAAAAAGTATTTATTAATGAAATGAGGAGATATAAAGTTTGTGCGTCGTATAAGATTTCTTTAGTCGTCCGAGTGGCTGTTCCTCAAATATTATAAAAAAATATTATAGACAGGACTTAAATGCTTAAGGTTTCCAAGTTTGTCCAGATGATAAAGCCAAATTTGGCTACCTCAATTAAGAATATTATGATGGATGATAAAGATTTAAAAGATAAAGGAGGGAGCTGTAATCGTTGATGGAAATTGAGCAGGTTCATTCCTTCTTCAGCTAAATTTTCTTTCCTCATTCATTCCTTTCTAAAAACTAAATCTTTCTTTCCTCATTAATTTCCATAGACTACGATTCGTGCCTATTCTCTAAAAGCCATCAGGGCTATGAGACAGTGCCATATCGGGTGTGGTGAAAAATATTCTCGTTCTTAACCTATCACTTTTTGCTAATTTCATTCAGCTAGATAATTGAAATTGCAGGGATTACTCTTCGTAAAACGAGCTAAAGAACTGGCTTTCATAAATGAAAGTTGCAGGCTAACCTCCTTGGCTTCTCTCTAATTGACAAATCTTTCATCTCTAGCAACTTCTGTAAATCTGCCTTTTCCTCCTCTTATTCGATCTTTTTATACATATGCTGTTGCTAATTTCTCCAACTTGAAAAGGATAATTTAATCTCTTCGGCCCCTACGGTTCACTATATCTCTATGTCTCAATACTAGCCACTTTCCCTCCCTCAGTGTTGAAAGTTCTCACATGTCCAACCTATTCCGAAAAAAAGGAAGGCCGCTCTGATCCTTCTAACTACCGCCCTGTAGCTCTCACTTGTTTCTATCTAAGATCTTTGAAACCCTTTCTCAACTCACTTCTTAGTATACATCTAGGGAATACTAACACTCCGATCGCCTAAGTTACACTCTTTCGATGACCGAAGTCTATCTTGGCGCATATACATTTCTATTTACCGATTTATAGGTTTTTCACTCTTAGCGAACTACGGGGAGACTTGGGGGGTGGCGCGCTTGACATACCCAAAGCATTTGACCGAGTATTGCACGCGTGCGTAACTGCTCTCCAAGCTCCCCTCCTTTGGGATTCCTCCTTCTCTTGCTTAACTTTATATCTTAGCTTTCTTTCAAATCGCTCAATATCGGCTGTTGTTGATTGGGGCAAGACTTCTTCTTCTTTTGCATAATGTCAATAGTGGTGTTTCATCAGTGTTCAAATGTCTTATCTCCTAAACTACTTTATTCCTACTTTATTCATTAATGATTTAATACAATCACCTGCACATCTAACTCTATCTACTCGTATTCCGATGACTCGACCCATTCATTCTTTATACTCATATCAATAAATCTACTCCCAACTATTTACTTCTCTCTGGAATTGCCTCTTTTCAGTCTTTAATTCTTTAACCGATTTTATTTCTCGCCCTGAATGCCATAGAAATAACTTTGCTGAAATTCAATTCTTTATACTTTTACAAATCTCTCTTACTCCAAAAATATCCTTTTCTAACTTTACCTTGTCTCTTTCGACGCGTCTGTCGTCTCTCCTGTTTGAACAATATAAACATTCCTTGGCCTATTATACAAATGAACAAATAAAATGTATGGAAACCGTCACATCACAAGGTGCTAGGGGCGGCCTCAAAGAAAACTGTAAAAGTTTCTGTTTTAAGATTCTAAGTGAGACTTTCCTCCTTTTCTCAGTTCCTCCGCTATACAAAGGTCTCATCCGCTCATGCTATGGAAGTACTCTCTCATTATCTGGGGGCGGAGTGCTCTGGTTTCACCCTGACTTTTGGACAAGCGTTCGAGTTATCAACGGGAAAAAGGCTTTAATGCCAGTGTTCTGACTTTCCAGCTTTCACTGACCCTAACTATCTTTGCTGAAGTATATCATAAGGGTGATGTTGCGTGCTTTATTCTCCTATCCTATAGGTACGCAGCGGCAAGTGCTCGAGGCAGCTTATCACTCGCGTAACCACCACCTTTACCGACGCCTTGTGCACAATAGGTGCTGTATTCTGCGCGACAAACGAGTATTGCGTTGACTATTTGGTTACTCCAGTCCGCTATCTAGTATTCTTGATGAAACCTTACTTATTTCCCACCACCTCTGTTTTTGCTGGATTCTCTTGCATGGGAAGAACCCCCTTAACACCAAATTTTAATCTCCTCACTGTTAAAACCTGGTCGTCTGTCTCATATTGCCGTTAAATTTGCACCCTTAGAGGTGTAACTTTTGAGAAGTTAACTACCACCCCCTCCTTTGAAATAGCGGGCTCTGCCACGTGAGTGGTAGAGTACATACTGTATAAAAAAAAAAGTTATTGAATGGCGCCAGATATGTGGCAACATGAACTGAATCTCCTATCCCCCCATCCTAAACATCATTCAGAAATTACCAGAAATCGACTCTTAATTCAACCATTACCCTTCAAGAATGGAATCATATAAGAATCGCAACCACACAAAATTTTGACTTTCAAACTTAAATTTTAAACCTTAATAGACTTACTAGCTACTCACACACAACACAAAAATCTACCATAGCCTCTCTACCACAACTCACAAAATCATGAATTCAAATTCCTAATCTAATCCCATTCTCATTCCTTTTTCACAGCCAACACAAACACATTTCACAACCACACCACTCATTTTATCACGTTTTCCTTTCGATCTTTGTTTCAGTCACAGCAAACAAATCAAATTTGCCCTTTCTAAAATACATCCATCACCTCTCACTCCTCATCTCCTCAACATTTATTTCTAAATGACATATTCCTAATATACAGATACGATTCATACTTTTTCGCCGAAGGATAGAAGGGCGCCTTACTGCGATCATGACCTTCTCCGAGGCATGCAATTAGCATTCCTGGCAAAAAGATAAGTGGTAGTTATAGTAGGCAGCCAACCTAACCACCACCGTCCCTTAGTCGCCTTCTACGACACCCAGACATACGATGTGGGGCCAATTTTTCTCCCTAACGATGGATATAAGGGATAGGGATATCTGTAAGATGTTGTCTAGAAGATTGGTGTGGATATAAGTTATGTGATAATATGAAATATGAATTAGTCTGAGAGGAATGAGTGTGGATATGAGAAACGCATAACAGAAAAGGCGACCATTAGGCACTGGAATGTAATACATACCATAAGCAAAAATGGAAGCGATATATAATTATATATATAATATAATATATATATAACATATAAATACAAATAATATATATATATATATATATATATATATAAATTAACCTATATATATATATATATATATATATATATTATATATATATATATAAATGGATATATATAGTATACAAACTTACTATATATATAATATATACCGATACTATATATATATATATATATATATTATATATTATTACATTAATAATAATATATATATACATATACTATTCATATATATACTATATATATAAATATATATATGTCATTATAAAATATATATATAAAATATTATTATTATCCTATTATTATTATATTATTATTATTATTATTATATTATTATTCACATTTTATTATTATAATATTATTATAATAATATACTAATCAATTCCAATG
>JABUQX010011747.1:12500-15000 GCA_015478945.1 Trachelipus rathkii | reverse complement strand
CTCATAATCCAAGGTTCGATCGTGCTTGTTCTCTGGCCATTCAGGCTAGAGACAGTGCGTATCGGGAAGTGGAAAAATTCTCGTTCTCTATCACTCTTGCTAATTTCCATTCTGCTAGAAATCGTTGCAGGGAATACTCTTCGACGAGCAAAGCCGGCTTTCATTAAACGAAAGTGCGCTAACCTCCCTGGTTCTCCTACTGACAAATCTTCTGGCCTCTTGCCAAAAACATCTCTACACTTCTGTAAATATGTCTTTCCTCCTCTTATTCGCTCTGACGGTTCTGTTGCTAATTCTCCAACTGCAAAGGCCAATCTCTTCGCCTCCTATTTTCCTCTAACTCAACCCTGACGATTAATGGCATTCCTCATTCTCCTCCTTCTCCTCTCAGTGTCCTATGCCTTTGCATGTGATTACATTGATCGGGTGCATGGGGCTCCTGAAATCTACGAACGTTAGGAAGGCGGGTGGAACGGATGGCATTCCTCCCCGAATTTTAGGAAGCGTGGTGCTTCGTGCTATCCCCGCCCTCGTTCAACTATTTTCTCTGTCTCAATACTAACTTTCCCTCAGTGTGGGAAGCACGCACATGTCCAACCTATTCCGAAAAAAAGGAGCGCTCTGATCCTTCTAACTATCGCCCTATTAGCTCTTACTTGTTTTCTATCTAAGATCTTTGAAACTCTTCCTAACTCCCATTTTAGATCATCTGGAATCTCATTCACTTCCTTTCCGATCGCCAGTACGGCTTTCGGCCTCGAGGTCTTCTGGCGAATCTTCTATCTTTCCTGCTTTATGGCTTTATTCCGCCCTAGGAATCCGGGGAGAACTTTTGAGTGGTGGCGCTTGACAATATCCAAAGCATTTGACGCGGGTAATGGCACGCGTCACTGCTCTCCAAGCTCCCCTCCTTTGGGTTTCCTCCTATACATATTATGCAATTACTTATGTCTAGTTTTCTTTCAAATCGCTCATATCGGCTGTTGTTGATGGGGCGACTTCTTCTTCCTTTTCTGTTAAAGTGGTGTTCCTCAGGGTTCTGTCTTATCTCCTACTTATTCCTACTTTTCATTATGATCTCTCACCTGCACATCTAACTCTAATTCACTCATATGCCGATGACTCGACCTTCATTCTTCCCACTCATTTCAATGGCTGCTCCTCTTTTACTTCCTAGAATTGCCTCCGTCTTAATCTTTCCGATTTATTACTCGCTGATCTGGATAGAATTTCCGGGATGGGCGTCTCCTGAACCTTGTGAATTCAAAATTCTTTAAAACTCAACTTCTCAAATCTCCCTCTCTAAGACACCTTCCAACTTTCCTATCTCTTTCGACGGTTCTCTCGTCTCTCCTGTTGACAATATAAACATCCTTGGCCTTAACATAAACAAAAAAATGTCTTGGAAACCTCACATCACAATGGTTGCTAGGGCGGCCTCAAAGAACTGGTGGTTCTGTTTAGACTGCGAGCTTTTTTTCCTCTCTCAGTTGTCCAGCTATACAGGGCCTCATCCGCCTTGGTAATGGAGTACTGCTTCTCATATCCTGGGGGGCTCTTGGTTTCACCCGGCTTTTAGATAGGGTCAAGTCAAAAGCCAAAAAGGCTTATAAAATTGCCCAATACTTTTTCCCGTTTTCCAAACTTCTGGAAAAAAACCCCCTCTTTATTCTTTTTTTTTTGACGGGCCGGGGGGCCGAAATGTTGGTGCTTTATCTCTTTTCTATAGGTACCGTAGTGGCAGGTGCTCGAGGGAACTTATCACCCGTGTACCACCACCTTTACGTCGCCCTCGTAGTACAAGAGGTGCTGTATCTTCACTTGAGTTTGTGTTGATATTGGTAACTCCGCTAGTTCGCTGCGGTGCTTCCTTCTTTCCTGCCACCCTCTGTTCTGTGGAATTCACTTCCATCTTCTGTGTTTCTGCTGAATTTAATCTCCCCACTTCAAGGCCTGCGTCTGGCTCATCTGCGTAATTTGCGTTAGTAGTTCGATTCTGGGGGGTGGTAACACCCCCCCAAAAAAAAAGGGCTCTGCCCGGGAGGTGGTGGTGACAAGAGTAAAAAAAAAAAAAAAAAAAATATATATATATATATTATATATATATATAATAATATATATATATATATTATAGTATTAATATATATTACTTATATCATATATATATAATATTATTATGCAGCATATACTACATTAAAGTTCAAATCTTCCTAAATGCAAGAAAAGCTTTTAGAATTATTTAACGCAAACAGTCATTTGTGAAATTTTTCTTTCACTTAGGAAAAAAACTCGAAATTGAAATAAAAAATTGTAATTGATAATTTAATTATAAGTAATAATGAATTGACTAGTATTTAATATATAAATAATAAATGTATTTATATATAATAATATATATATATATATATTATATATATTATCTATATATATATAATATATATATATATATATATATATATATATATATATATTATTATATTATATATATATATATTATAAT
>JABUQX010011747.1:2500-5000 GCA_015478945.1 Trachelipus rathkii | reverse complement strand
TGTTATCGAGTCTGTAGATTTCGAAAATAATGGTTTATACTTACAAATTTACGTTTTTACCCTAAACCAGTAAATCACTAAATCAAACACCATTCAACCCCCCATCCAGCCACCCTCCTGACCATCTGTGATCTATTGATCTATTAATTAAAGCTCATAATTTACTAAAATTGTAACGTTTACATACCCTAAAGCAGTAAATCACTAAATCAAAACCACCATCCAGCCCCATCCAGCCACCCTTCTGACCATCTGTGATCTTATTGATCTATTGATCAGGTCATATTTTTTGCTAAAATTGTAACGTTTTACATACCCAAAGCAGTAAATCAGTGTAAAATCAAACCACCATCCAGCCCCATCAGCCACCCTCCTGACCATCTGTGAATTATTGATCTATTGATTAAGGTCACATATTGAGTATCATTTTGATAAACATAACATAAAAATCAAGTTCTTTCATACCAAACATCAACCCAATATATGTTGACGTTACAAAGTTTTCACATTAATTAAAGCTACTTAGTATCATCTGAACTAAGAAAATGTAATGTACAACAACAAACCTACCACATCTTAAACATGAATAAGCAGTCAAACCATTACAAAGATCCACACTTAACAGCAGTGGAAGTAACTAACATAGCAACCAAAAACGTAACTTATTCCACCACTTGGGTAAGATATCTCTAACTATACAATGTAATTACATAACATGGTTAATACTTTAACTTTTAAAATTTACTATAACCTTGTGTAATTAATATAGACGGCGAAAAGTATGCTAGAAACGTAACAAAGTTTCTATGTAATAGAGCAACATGATGTAAACATTTGAACTAAGGAATAAATATACGAACAAACAACCTGACCACATCTTAAGCAAGAATAAATGCGTAACATCAAAAACAAAGACCACACGTTCATCAGTAAAATAACTAAAACAAGGTGGACAAAGCGCAACTTATTCATACTTTGTCAACCATATCTCTAAAATATTAAGTTTAATTTTACATTAACATAGTATATTTAACAAAAAAATTTAGCATAACCTACCTAACCATCATAATACCTAATGGGTAAGGCGGACAAGTAAAGTTTACTCTCTGTAAAAGCTAAAACTTATGAGCATAACAGACTAACCACCACAACCAGACGGAATAAACAGTTATCATTACAACTTAGCCAAGGAAAGGAACATACGAGGGAAGTAAAACAAGTTTTCATATTTTATAACATATAATTTATTGAAAAAGCGTTATATAAATACATAAAAAACATATAAATACATAAAAAATTTACTTTTATTTAATATATTAATTCATCTGATCAGCAAACATAGGATTCAGTTGGGTAAGTTTTATATATCTCTCTAAAGATTTCAACATCCTTTGAAAGGATGTAAGTATAAAAGCCTTCAGCAACCACTAAACCATTTTCGCATATTTTGATTCAGCAGCACTCATTCTTTCATACAAGGAGAAGTAAAATCATCCAAGCTGATAGTTATTAATGCATTCTGTATACTGCATTATAGGGGAAACCGCATGTTTCGGTGTAAATATCATAGATAACACCATGTGCTATACGTATTAAGTCTTCAAGTATGTCAACATCGTTAGGTGCGATGTTAATTCGTTTTTTATTTTAAGCAAGGCTGTAATATTTTCAATGACTGAACAGTAAAACCTATACACGTACGCATGAAAGTCACACAATCGATGGGTTTAATAGTTGCGTACATCAATACTTTTAACATTATCAGACGCAGTGAAAGCAACTTCTATTCATTTTAGCCTCTCAAGCTGTCACCTCTGATTTCAGTAGGAGGTGATCTCAGATGACACATACTCATTCTTTACCCAAGCTTCAACCGCTGTCGATAATCTTGAGGAATCCATCAAGCACAAACGAATAAGTTCATCATTTGAACCTCGGCAGGAATACCATGCAATGCATCGGTATCCATCTGTGTTGACGATTTAAAAAAATGCACCACATCGTTGGGAATTAACGAAGCTCCTTATGAAGATATCAACAACAGATGTAGAGATGTGGGGAGATGACATCGTACCAGTACAGCGAAAAATGTCCACTGAAGGAAATCGTAATGCGTAAACAGCCTTATAGGTAAATGAGATTCTTTCTTTTCAGCCAATCAGAAGAAGTAAAACAAGAATCCAATGCACGAACGAACCATAATAGTTCAAAAGTATATATATCTTAGACAAAAACAACAACGAATAACAATAAACAGGTTTCACTATGTAATTATATGTATACAAAGAGATCTATACAGTCAAATTGACATGAAATGAGTAAAACAAACAAAAAACAAAACAAAAACAGATAATAATAAGAAAATAATAATAAAATCAATGTTCATAACATACAAATAGTTTTTACATAGGCTTAAGATCTAAAAACGCTAAATCTTTACATTGAAAACAATAATTTTCGTCGTTATATCTAATATATTTTTCACTCATGTGGATACATC
>JABUQX010011746.1:0-10500 GCA_015478945.1 Trachelipus rathkii | reverse complement strand
AGTTCCCCTCCTTAATTAGGGCTATGCCCGTGAGGTTGAATTACCTTGAGAAGTTCCCCTCATTGAATAAGGCTATGTCCGTGAGGTGTGAAATTACTAGAAGAAGTTTCCCTCCTTTGAAGTGCTATGCCCGATGAGGTGTGAATTAACCTAGAAAAGTTCCCCTGATTGAATAGAGCTTGCCCGTGAGGTGTAATTACCTAGAGAAGTTCCCTGATTGAATAGGGCACTTCTCTAGGTTATTCACACCTCACGGACATACCCCTATTCAAGGAGGGGGAACTTCTCTATTTAATTCACACCTCACGGGCAAGCCCTATTCAAGGAGGGGAACTTCTCTAGGTAATTCACACCTCATGGGCATAGCCCTATTCAAGGAATGGAACTTCTTTAGGTAATTCACCACCTTCAGCGGGCATACGCCCTATTCAAGGAGGGGAACTTCTTTAGGTAATTCACACCTCAAGGGGCATAGCCCTTTTCAAGGAGGGAACTTCTCTAGGTAATTCACACCTCCAGGGCATAGCCCCTATTCAAGGAGGGGAACTTCTCTTATTAATTCACACCCTCACGGGCATGGCCCTATTCAAGGAGGGGAACTCCTCTAGGTATCAACCTTCACGGGCATAAGCCCTATTCAAGAAGGGGAAATTCTCTAGTAATTCACCCCTAACGGGCATAGCCCTATTCAAGGAGGGGAACTTCGTTAGGTAATTCACACCTCACGGGACTATAGACTAATTCAAGGAGGGGACTTCTCTAGGTAATTCACGCCTCACGGTCATAGCCCTATTCAAGGAGGGGAACTTCTTCTAGGTAATTCGAACCTCACGGGCATAGCTATTCAAGAGGGGAACTTCTCTATTTAAATCCTTACCTTACGGGCATAGCCCTATTCAAGGAGGGAAATTTTTCTAGGGTAATCCACACCTCACGGGCATAGCCCTTTCAAGGAGGAGGAAAACTTCCTATGTTAATTCACACCTTCACGTGCATTAGCCTATTCAAAGAGGGGAACTTTCTCTAGGTATTCCACACCTAACGGCATAGCCCTATTCAAGGAGGGAAACTTCTCTAGTTAATTTACACACTTCACGGCATAGCCCTATTCAAGGAGGGAACTTCTCGAATTCACACCTCACGGGCATAGCCCTTTCAAGGAGGGGAACTTCTCATATTTAATTCACACCTCACGGCATAGCCCTATTCAAGGAGGGGAACTTCTCTAGGTAATTCACACCTCACGGGCATAGCCCTATTCAAGGAGGGGAATTTCTCTATTTAATTCACACCTCACGGGCATAGCCCTATTCAAGGAGGGGAACTTCTCTAGGTAATTCACACCTCAAGGGCATAGCCCTTTTTCAAATAGATTGAACTTCTCTAGTTAATTCCACCTCAGGCATTATAGCCCTATTCAGGAGGGGAACTTCATTAGGTAATTCACACCTCACGGGCATAGTCCTATTCAAGGAGAGGAACTTCTCTAGGTAATTGACACCTCACGGGCATAGCCTTATTCAAGGAGGGGAATTTCTCTAGGTAATTCACACCTCACGGGCATAGCCCTATTCAAGGAGGGGAACTACTCTAGGTAATTCACACCTCACGGGCATAGCCCTATTCAAGGAGGTGAACTTTCTAATAATTCACAACCTCCGGCATGAGCCCTTTTTTTTTATTAAAAGATCACACCTCACGGGCATAGCCCTATTCAAGGAGGGGAACTTCTCAAGGTAATTCACACCTCACGGCAGTGAGGCCGGTAATTCAAGGGAGGAACTTCTCTAGGTAATTCACACCTCACAGGGCATAGCCCTATTCAAGGAGGGGAACTTCTCTATTTAATTCACACCTCACGGGCATAGCCCTATTCAAGGAGGGGAACTTCTCTAGGTAATTCACACCTCACGGGCATAGCCCTATTCAAGGAGGGGAAATTCTCTAGGTAATTCACACCTCACGGGCATAGCCCTATTCAAGGAGGGGAACTTCTCTAGGTAATTCACACTTCACACCTCCTTGAATAGGGCTATGCCCGTGAGGTGTGAATTACCTAGAGAAGTTCCCCTCCTTGAATAGGGCTATGCCCGTGAGGTGTGAATTACCTAGAGAAGTTCCCCTCCTTGAATAGGGCTATGCCCGTGAGGTGTGAATTACCTAGAGAAGTTCCCCTCCTTGAATAGGGCTATGCCCGTGAGGTGTGAATTACCTAGAGAAGTTCCCCTCCTTGAAGCTATGTCCTTGAGGTGTTGAATTCCCTAGAGAAGTTTTCCTCTTGAATAGGGCTATGCCCGTGAGGTGTGAATTACCTAAGAGAAGTTCCCTCCTTGAATAGGCTATGCCCTGAGGTGTGAATTACTAGAGAAGTTCCCCTCCTGAATAGCTATGCCCGTTTGAGGTGTGAATTACCTAGAGAAGTTCCCCTCCTTGAATAGGGCTATGTCCGTGAGGTGTGAATTAAATAAAGAAGTTCCCCTCCTTGAATAGGGCTATGCCCGTGAGGTTGTGAATTAATTAGAGAAGTTCCCCTCCTTGAATAGGAGCCTATGCGTTGAGGTTGTTTTTAATTCACCTAGAGACAGTTCCCTCTTGAATAGGGCTATTGCCCGTAGAGGTGTGAATTACCTAGAGAAAGTTCCCCCAAATTGAATAGGGCTATGCCCGTGAGGTGTGAATACCTAGAGAGTTCCTCTGTCCTGAAATAGGGCTATGCCCTTGAGGTGTTAATTACCTAGAAGACGTTCCCCTCCCTGAATAGGCTATGCCCGTAAGGTGATGGAATTACCTATAGAGTTTCCCCTCTTAGAATAGGCTATGCCCGTTGAGGTGTGAATTACCCTAGAGAAGTTTCCTCTTGAATAGGCTATGCCCGTGAGTGTGAATTACCTAGAGAAGTTCCCCTCTGAATAGCTGATTGCCGTGAGTGCGTTGAATTTAAATAGAGATCGTTCCCCTCACTTGAATAGGCTAGGCTACTTCGTGAGATGTGAATTCCCTAGAGAAGTTCCCTCCTTGAAAGGGCTATGCCCGTGAGGGTGTGAATTAGATAGAGAAGTTCCCCCTCCTGAATAGGGCTATGCCGTGAGGTGTGAATTAACTTAGAGAAGTTTCCCTCCTTGAATAGGGCTTGCCCGTCTTAGGTGTGAATTACCTAGAGAAGTTCCCCTCCTTGAATAGGGCTATGCCCTGAGAGTGTGAATTACCTAGAGAAGTTCCCCTCTTGATAGCTATGCCCGTGAGGTGTTGAATTAAAAGAGAAGTTCCCATCCTTGAATAGGGCTATTGTCCGTGAAAGGTGTGAATCCCTAGAGAGTTTCCCTCCTTGAAATAGGCTATTGCCTCGTAGGTGTGAATTAATTAGAGAAATTCCTCTCTGAATAGGGCTATGCCCGTGAGGTGGTAATTAACCTACAGAAGTTCCCCTCCTTGAAAAAGGCTATGCCGTGAGGTGTGAATTACCTAGAGAAAGTTGCCCCTCCTTGAATTAAGGCTATGCCCGTAGGTTGTGATTACCAGAGAAGCTGCCTCTCCTTGAATAGGCCTTATGCCCGTGAGGTGTGAATTACTAAAGTTCCCCTCCTTGAATAGGGGCTTATGCCCATGAGGTGTGAATTACTAGAGAAGATCCTCTATTTGAATAGGCTATGCCTGAGGTGTGAATTCAAATAGAGAAGTTCCCCTCCTTGAATAGGGCTATGCCCGTGAGGTATGAAAAATTACCTTGAGAAGTTCCCCTCCTTGAATAGGGCATGCCCTGAGGTGTGAATTACCTAGAGAAGTTCCTCCTTGAATAGGGCTATGCCCGTGAGGTGTGAATTACCTAAGAAGTTCCCCCTCCTTGAATAGGGCTATGCCCGTGAGGTGTGAATTACTTAGAGAAGTCCCTTCTTGAATAAGGGGCTATGCCCGTGGAGTGTGAATTACCTAGAGAAGGTCCATCATATCTTGAATAGGGCTAATTTTGCCCCTGAGTTGTGAATAAATAGCAGAAATTCCCCTCCTTGAATAGGGCTATGCCCGTGAGGGTGTGAATTACCTTGAGAAGTTCCCTCCTTGAATAGGGCTATTGCCCGCCCTGGAGGTGTGAATTACCTAGAGAAGTTCCCCTCCATTAAAATTAGGGCTATGCCCGTGAGTGTGAATACCTAGAGAAGTCCCCTCCTTGAAAAGGGGCTATGCCCGTGAAGTGTGAATGTTACTAGAGAAGTTCCCTTGAAAAGGGCTATGCCCGTTAGGTGTGAATTACCTATAGAAGTTTCCCTCCTTGAATAGGGCTATTGCCAGTGAAGTGTGAATTACCTAGAAAGTTTCCTCCTTGAATAGGGCTATGCCGTGAGGTGTGAATTACCTAGAGAATTCCCCTCCTTGAATAGGCGTTATTGCCCGTGAGGTGTGAATACCTAGAGAAGTTCCCCTCTTGAATAGGGCTTTGCCCGTGAGGTCTGAATTACCGAGAAAGTTCCCCTAATTGAACCAGGCTGATGCCCCGTGACGGTGTGAATTCACTAGAGAAGTTCCTCTTCCTGAAGGGGCCATGCCCGTGAGGTGTGAATACTAGAGAAGTTCCCTCCTTGAATAGGGTTATGCCCGTGAGGTTTATGAATTTACCTAGTAGAAGTTCCCCCTCCTGAATAGGCTATAGCCCGGTGATGTTGAAATTACCTACAGAAGTTCCCCTCATTAAATAGGGTATGCCCGGGGGGTGGGGTTTACCTAGATAAGGTTTCCCCCCTTGAATAGTGGCTATTGCCTGCTGAGGTTGTGGGGGGGGGGGGGAAATAACCTAGAGAAGCTTTCCCCTCCTTGAATAGGGCTATGCGCGTGAGGGTGTGAATTACCTAGAGATGTTCCCTCCTTGAATAGGGCTATGCCGGTGAGGTGGTGAATTAATAAGAAGTTCTCCTCCTTGAATAGGGCTATCCGTGGCGTGTGAATTACCTAGAGAAGTTCTCTCCTTGAATAGGGCTATGCCGGTGAGGTGTGAATTAAACCTAGAGAGTTCCCCTCCTTGAATAGGGCTATTCCCGTTGAGGTGTGAATTAGCCTAGAGAATTTCATTCCTTTATAGGGCTTATCCCGTGAGTTGTGAATTACCTAGAGAAGTTCCCCTCCTTGAATAGGGCTATGCCCGTGAGGTGTGAATTACCTAGAGAAGTTCCCCTCCTTGAATAGGGCTATGCCCGTGAGGTGTGAATTAAATAGAGAAGTTCCCCTCCTTGAATAGGGCTATGTCCGTGATGTGTGAATTCCCTAGAGAAGTTCCCTCCTTGAATAGGGCTATGCCCGTGATGTGTGAATTACCTAGAGAAGTTCCCCTCCTTGAAATAGGGCTATGCCCTGAGGTGTGAATTTACCGTAGAAAGAAGTTCCCCCTCTGAATAGGGCTATGCATGTGAGGTGTTGTGAATTACCTAAGAAGTTCCCCTCCTTGAATAGGGCTATGCCCGTGAGATGCGTCTGAATTACCTAGAGAAGTTTCCCCTCTTGAATTAGGGCTATTGCCCGTGAGGTGTGAATGACCTAGAGAAGTTCCCCTCCTGAAATAGGGCTATGCGTGAGGTGTGAATTACTAGAGAAGTTCCCCTCCTGAATAGGGCTATGCCCGTTGAGGTGTGAATTACCTAGAGAAGTTGTCCCCTTCCTTGAATAGGGCATATGCCGTGGGTGTGAATTACTAGAGAAGGTTCCCTCTTGAACAGGCTATTCGTTGAGGTGTGAATTACCTAGAAAGTTCCCCTCCTGAATAGGGGGCTATGCCCGTGAGGTGTGAATTACCTAGAAGAAGTTCCCCTCCTGAATAGGGCTATGCCCGTTGAGGTGTGATTACCTGAGAAGTTCCCCTCCTTGAATAGGCTATGCCCGTGAGGTTGTGAATTACCTTGAGAAGTTCCCCTCCTGAAAGGCTATGCCCTGAGGTGATGAATTACCTAGGAAGTCCCCTCTTTGAATAGGGCTATGCCGTGAGGTGTGAAAAATAGAAAATTTCCCCTCCTTGAATAGGGCTATGCCGTGAGGTGTGAATTACCTAGAGAAGTTCCCCTCCTTGAATAGGGCTATGCCCGTGAGGTGTGAATTACCTATAGAAGTTCCCCTCCTTGAATAGGGCTATGCCCGTGAGGTTATGCCCGTGAGGTGTGAATTACCTAGAGAAGTTCCTCTTGAATAGGGCTTGCCCGTGAGGTGTGTAGAAATTAACTAGAGAAGTTCCCCTACCTTGAATAGGGCTATGCCGTGAGTGTGAATACTATAGATAAGTCCCTCTTGAATAGGGTATGCCTGAGGTTAGAATTTTTAGAGAAAGTTCCCTCCTTGAATAGGCTATGCCCGTGAGGATGTTAATTACCTAGAGAATTCCCCTCCTTGAATTAGCTATGCCGGTTAGAAATACCTAGATAAGTTCCCCTCCTGAATAGATATGCCCGTGAGTTTGAATTTACCTTAAGAGAAGTTCCGCTACCTTGAATAGGGCTATGCCCGTGAGGTGTGAATTACCTAGAGAAGTTCCCCTCCTTGAATAGGGCTATGCCCGTGAGGTGTGAATTACCTAGAGAAGTTCCCCTCCTTGAATAGGGGGCTTTGCCCGTAAGGTATGAATTACCTAGAGAAGTTCCCCTCATTGAATGAAGCGTATGTCCGTGAAGGTGTGAATTACTTAGAGAAGTTCCCTCCCTGAATAGGGCTATTGCCCGTGAGGTGTGAACATTACCTAGAGAAGTTCCCTCCTTGAATTGGCGGCTATGCCAGTGAGGTGTGAATTACTAGAGAGATTCCCCTCCTGAATAGGCATATGCCCGTGAGGTGTGAATTACTAGAGAAGTTCCCATCCTTGAATAGGCCTATGCCCGTGAGGTGTGAATACCTAGAGAAGTTTCCAGCTCCTTGAAAAGCTATGCCTGAGGTGGAATTACTAGATAAGTTCCCCTCTTGAATAGGGCTATGCCGTGAGTGTGAATTATTACTTAGAGAAGTTCCCCCCTTGAATAGGGCTATGCCCTTGGGGTGTGAATTACCTAGAAAGTCCCCTCCTGAAAGGGCTATGCCCATGAGTGTGAATTACCTAAGAAGTTCCCCTCATTGAATAGGGCTAGGCCCGTGAGGTGTGAATTATTACCTAGAGAAGTTCCCTCATTGAATAGGGGCTATGCCTGAGTATGAATACCTGAGAAGTTCACCCTCCTTGAATAGGGGCATTGCCCGTGAGGTTTGAATTACCTAGAGAAGTTTCCCTCCTTGAATAGGGCTATTTCCGTGAGGTGTGAATAGCCTAGAGAATTTCCCCTTTTGAATAGGGCTATGCCGTGATGTGATTACTAAGAGAAGTTCCCCTCCTTGAATAGGGCTATGCCGTGAGGGTGATTAACTAGAGAAGTCTCCTCATTTGAGAATGAAGCTATGTCGTGAGGTTTTTTGAAATTACTTACGAGAAGTTACACCTTCCCTTGAATAGGGCTAATCCCGTGGAGTGGTGAATTACCCTAGGAATGCCCCGTTTCCTAGAATAGGGACTATGCACGAGTGTGTGAATTACCTAGGAAGAAGTTCCCCTCCTTGAAAAGGCTACGCCCGTGAGGTGTACATTACCTAGAGAAGTTTCCCCTCCTTGAATAGGTGCTTTCCCGTCGAGTGTGAATTTACCTAGAAGAGTTCCCTCACTTGAAAAAGGCTATGCGCGTGAGGTGTGATTACCGAGAGAAGTTCCCCTCCTTGATAGGGCTATGCCCTGGAGGTGTGAATTACCTAGAGAATTACCCTCCTTGAATAGGGCTATGCCCGTAGAGTGTGAATTACCTAGAGAACTTCCCCTCTTTGAATAGGGCGCCCGTGAGGTGTGATATACATAGAGAAGTTGCTATCCTTGAATAGGGCTAGCCGTGAGGTGGATTACTAGAAAGTTCCCTCCTTGAAGGTAGGGCTATGCCGTGAGTGTCGACACTGACTAGAGAAAGTTCCTCTGAATAGGCGTATGCCCTTGAGGTGTGATAATTACCATAGAAACAGCTCCCCACCCTTGATATAGGGCTATTCCAGTGAAGTGTGCATTACCTAGAGAAGTTCCCCTCCTTGAATAGGGCATGCCCGTGGGTGTTGAATTACTAGAGAGACACCCTCCTTGAATAGGTATGCCCGGTGAGGTTGAATTAACCTAGAGAAGTTCCCTCCTTGAAAAGGCTATGCCCGTGAGTGTGAATCCTAGAGAGTTCCCCTCCTTGAATAGGCTATGGCTTGATGGTGTGAATTACCTAGAGAAGTCCCCTCTTGAATAGGGCTATTGCCGTGAGGTGTGAATTTAAATAGAGAAGTTCCCCTCCTTGAATAGGGCTATGCCCGTGAGGTGTGAATTACCTAGAGAAGTTCCCCTCCTTGAATAGGGCTATGCCCATGAGATGTGAATTACCTAGAGAAGAGAAAGCCCCTCCTTGATAGGGCTATGCCCGGTGAGTGTGAATTACCTAGAGAAGTTCCGCCTCCTTGAAAAGAGCTATGGCCCATGAAGGTGTGAATTACTAAGAAGTTTCCCTCCTTGAATAGGGCTATGCCCGTGAGTGTGAATTACTCTAGAGAAGGTCCCCTCCTTGAATAGGGCTTATGCCCGTGAGGGTTGAATTACCTAGAGAGTTCCCATCCTGAATAGGCTATGCCCAGTGAGGTGTTAGAATTACCTAAGAAGTTCCCGCGCCTGAATCAGAGGCTATGCCCATGAGGTGTGAATTACTTAGAGAAGTTCCCCTCCTAGATAGGGCTATGCCCGTGAGGTCGTGAATTACTAGAGAAGTTTCCCTCCTGCATAGGGCTGATGCCGTAAGGTATAGATTACCTAGAGAAGTCCCCTCCATTGAATAGGGCCTATGCCGTGAGTTTGAGTTCACCTAGAGAATTTTTCCCCACTTGAATAGCGAGCTATGCCGTGAGGTGTAAAATTACTAGAGAATTTCCCCTCCTTGATAGGGCTATGCCCGTGAGGTGTGAATTCCTAGAGAAGTTCCCTCCTTAAATATGGGGCTATGCCGTGAGGTGTGAATTACCTAAGAGAAGTTCCCTTTCTTGAATGACAGCGATAGTCCGTGAGGTTGAATTACTGTAGAGAAGTTTCCCTCCCTTAGAATAGAGGTATCCGGAGTGTGAATTACCAGAGAAGTTCCCCTCCTGAATAGGGCTAGCCCGTGAGGTGTGAATTACCAGGAGCAAGTTCCCCTCCTTGAAAAGGGCTAATGCCCTTGAGGTCGTGAATTACTAGAAGAAGTCCCTCCTTGAATAGCTTTGCCGTGAGTGCTGAATTACTAGAGAAGTTCCCCTCCTTGAAAAAGGCTATATGCTCGTGAGTGTGACTTACCTCAGAGGAAGTTCCCTCCTTTATAGGCTATGCCAATCGCGTTGAGGTGGAATTACCTAGAGAAGTTCCCTCCTTGAATAGGGCGATGGCCCGTGAGGTGTATAAATTACCGAGAAGAAGATTTCCTCCTTGAAAAGGGCTTGCCAATGAGGTGTGGAAATTACTAGAGAATTACCTCCTTGATAGGCTAGGCCCGTGAAGGTGTGAATTTACCTAGAGAAGTTCCCCCCTTGAATAGGGCTATGCCCGTAAGGTATTAATTACCTAAAAAATTCCCCCCCCTCTACTAAGGCGTTTCCCTCTGGGGTATGAAATACCTCGAGGAGTTCCCCTCCCTGAATAGGGCTATGCCCGTGAGGTGTAAAATTACCTAGAGAATTCCCCTCCTTGAATAGGCTATGCCCGTAATGTGTGAATTACCTAGAGAGTTCCCCTCCTTGAAATAGGCTATAAGCCCGTGAGGGTGAATTACCTAGGAAGTTCGCCCTCCTTGTATAAACTATGTCCGTGAGGTGTGAATTACTTTGAGAGAAGTTCCCTCCCTTGAATAGGGCTATGCCCGTGACGGTGTGAATTACCTAGAGAAGTTCCCCTCCTTGAATAGGGCTATGCCCGTGAGGTGTGAATTACCTAGAGAAGTTCCCCTCCTTGAATAGGGCTATGCCCGTGAGGTGTGAATTACTAGAGAAGTTCCTCCTTGAATAGGGCTTTTGCCCGTGAGGTGTGAATTACCTTAGAGAAGTTCCCCTCCTTTGAATAGGGCTATGCCCGGTAGGTGTGAATTACCTAGAGGGAAGTTCCCCTCCTTGAATAGGGCTATGCCCGTTGGGTGTGAATTACCTAGAGGAGTCCCCTCCTTGAGAATAGGGCTATGCCCGTGAGGTGTGAATTACCTAGAGAAGTTCCCCTCCTTGAATAGGGCTATGCCCGTGAGATGTGAATTACATAGAGAAGTTGCTATCCTTGAATAGGGCTATGCCCGTGAGGTGTGAATTACCTAGAGAAGTTCCCTCCTTGAATAGGGCTATGCCCGTGAGGTGTGAATTACCTAGAGAAGTTCCCCTCCTTGAATAGGGCTATGCCTTGAGGTGTGAAGTACCTAGAAGGAAGCTCCCCACTTGGAATAGGGCTATTCCGCGTTGAGTGTGAATTACCTAGAGAAGTCA
>JABUQX010011745.1:0-10014 GCA_015478945.1 Trachelipus rathkii | reverse complement strand
AGCAATACTTTACACAATTTTCGCCTTCTTTCCTAATTTGCCGAAAAAGGATAAAGTTTTCTTCCATTTAACTTATCTTATTGGTAAAAACAATCAACTATTGATAATGAAAGATAAAACGGAACTTCGCGGCATAACGAATTCAGTAAAAGCGATTAAAAAACATAAGTGTAAAAATTGCAGGAGTGCGCTGCGAGGGGCGAGGAGGGCAAGGAGGGAGTGTTTTTTAATCCATTTAACACATGAGACGTCTTTAGATACTGGCTTAAGTTTCCGCGTTGTAATCAATCATTCATCGTTGTCATAGACCCTACCTATATCTTTAACTACTATTAGTATATACTGATATTACTATATAATTTATACATCAAGAATTATAATATATACTATATAACTATATACCTATATATATACAATTATACATAATACTATATATATATATACTATACATACTATACTATATCAAACCTATATATATTAGTATATATATTATATACTACATACTATATTATATAGTATTATATATACTATATATATATATATATTATATGATATATTACATGTTATATCATATATAAATTCTAGATCTTCTATAATAACTATTATATAACTTCATATATAATATATACTATATATACTAATATTAATATATACTATATATAATATATATCTAGAGGCTGCTACGCGGCATATCGCATCGCGCAGCTCCGCATATGCGTACTAACTCCTGCATCCACTTTTCACTAACCGCATTCTGCAACCCATCCCGCATTAAATTTCCTCTTGCGTGAGGCGGAATAGTATTCAATCTAGCAATTATGACGAATCGTGTGG
The DNA here is from genome assembly GCA_015478945.1 of Trachelipus rathkii. Classification (NCBI taxonomy): domain Eukaryota; kingdom Metazoa; phylum Arthropoda; class Malacostraca; order Isopoda; family Trachelipodidae; genus Trachelipus; species Trachelipus rathkii. The sequence continues at coordinate 9,180 of JABUQX010011745.1, read as the reverse complement.
CATACACACCTATATATATATATATATCATATATATATATATATATATCTATATATATATATAATACTATAGTAGTAGTCATATTACTAATATATAATACTATAATGATCATATAACTAATATAGTATAATATATATATATCATCAATGACATATAAAGTCGAGGAACTTTCAAGGATGACCTAAACACTCATGTGCTGGAGGAGATACAATATGGCGACTTTTTAAATCTCTCTGCAAAAACGATGACGCATCGGTGCAAGCAGCAGACTCTTTTTTCTAACAGTACCTCAGATACCAAAACACAAATTTCTTAAGCACACCGATGCTTTTTACAGCCACGGCCGTTAAAGTTAACTTAGAGAGTGCTTTATTGATAGAAGATGCTGTCTAAAGCAGAAATCATCACCGAGCCAATAAAAAAGCAACAAGATCACACAAACAGAAACGGATTACGCATCTGGTGACGCCGTATCATTGCTGATCTCCAGTGATGCAACGTCTTATGCGTTCTCCTGCAGCAAGCGTACTGAATCGAGTCATGTTCAGAGCTGTCAAAAGCGACACTCTACAATGATCGCCAGAAATCAAAAGAAAATAAGCTTGGGAAACTCACTAGGTTTTGTGGCCCCGCCGCCCACTGTTTTGGTGGCGTGAAAATTGAATAAGTTTTCCACATCTTGCCAGAAGCCGCCATGCGGACATTCTAGCATGCATCAACAAATGTAGATTTAGTCCCGCCGTCTTTTAGTGGTGCAGGTCTCCATCTATAAACGAACAAGAGAGAAGCAAACTTCTCCCTTTAAATCGGCTCAGAAGGTCTTTTGTTTCTGCAGCATAATTTTGAACGAATTATTAATCTTCAACCCATGATTATATAAACAGATTTTTCCAATATTGGGTGAGACACTTGGTAAAGAGACTGTGCGTGAAACGTGCAAAAAGAGTGTTTGGCGTCCAAGAGTATCCTGTTCCTCCTGGAAGCACGGATATATATATGTATATATATATCCTATATACTATATATATATTAGTATACTATATCCTCTATATATATATAGTATACTCATCTACTCGAATCAACTATATAGACATATATATACTACTATCATATACTACATACTAACCTACATACCGTGACTGACAGCTATTGCCGCGAGGTCCGCAATCGCGGATAGATTCTTACCAGCCCTAATCCCGCACCGTATCCACATTCGCCGACGATCAAGGCTGAAAAAATCGGGGCACGATAGTACCGGCGCTCAGCACCTCTACATGCACCCCGGCTGTGTGGGTGATAATGTGTAGGGTGGTGAGGTCGTATAGCACTATTATATAATAGTCACTTATATATAATATATACTACTATATATTAGTAGATCATAATATACATATATATAAAACTATATCGTTATACTCACTAATACAACTCCTACTAAACTCACTACATATAGACATCTACTATCATTCATATATATATATTACTACCGGATAGTAGAATAAGCTGCCAAGTATCGCTAGAAAATCCAACCTTATATTAATTTCATAATACTAGAACATTTATAGTGATAATACATTTATGTATATTACATATATAATACCTATATATACTATAATATATATATATACTATAAATATATTATATTATATATTATATATATATATGAATAGATACCTTATATATGTATCTACTACTATACCTGTTACGGTATATAGATTAAAACATAACCCCTTCATATCGAATATCCCTCTGCTGGGATTGAATAGGGCGAAGCCTAGGCAAGCATGAAACCCGCGTCGTGAAACCTACTCCTGCGTCACTTGACTCCAACTCAACACCCGCCAACGCATCAGACGATTATGCCACATAAAAAGACTGTACAAAAAGTCGCAACCCCGGGCCCGATAACATACCCGTTATTCTCAGCCCTTACCATCGCTGGAAAACATAACTACCACCACACTCCACAAACGAACAAAGGCCCAACACTCCCAACCCGGCTACGATCGGGCCCAGCGACTACTCTCCTAAATAACCACACGCCCCTAGCACGCAGTGAAATCTACTTCAAGGTCGCCGTTATTTTTATCACATACCTATAAACCACTACGCGCGCAGCTGACGGTTAGACGAACGGACTAATGCAGCAGTTACTCATTATCACGATACCCATTGATTGCCCCGGCTTTAATAAGTGATTTCACTCTTAATGCGGTGCTCTGTCTTGACCCTACGCCCGCACTGGTGGACGGGCGCACGGAGCGCGTTGTCGCGTTCCTGTTTAGGGTGTGGTGATATGATTCACTGAAAGGACCACATTTCCTCGCGCGTTCCTTCTTTTATCCCATCGTGAGCGTGTTGTGGTCAAACACATACGCGTGATTCATCTGCTAGGGCCCGATGTTCAATCCTAGGCAGGATGTGATACCATTACTTAAACGGGTATTTTATCAATACCCTATCACACTGTGCAGGGTGAGGGTGTAGAAAGGCCCATAGCAGTTATCTTGATCCAATATAATAGTATACTAAAATAGGCCTTACTATAATAATATTAGTATATATATTTATCATACTATATATAATAGTATATATATATATAGTATATTATATAAATACTATAATAATATACTATATATCTATATCATACGGTAAGAACGCGTCCCGGAAAGGGGACATCATAGTAACCTAGAGAAACCGCGCAAACCACCTTACCTCAGTAGAAGGAGCCAAATAGTATATTTTGATTAGCGGAACCAAATTTTAGAAAGGGTTTTTGTGTTTTTGTTCCACTTTTTTTTTTTTACTTTTTTCTATCTATTCAGGTAGAAGTTTTTAGAGAATTTTTTTATTTGTTGCCCTATTTAGAGCAGCTCCGAGACCGATCACGAGTGACAGAGGGGAGGATCGAAGTCCCTTCGTCAGTCCACCAGAGACCAAAAGAGAGCCCCCGACCAAACTGATATCTCATGCGGTCTACTCTAGTGTGTGCTTCGTTATTTTAAATCATGAAAACCAACTATATATATAATATATATATATATATATATATATAATTATACTACTACTATATATATATATATATATACATATATATATATATATATATCATATACTTACTATATATATATATATATAATATTATATATATATATATAATTATATATATTATATATATATATATAAACATTTTCTGCGTTAAATGTTGGTTCATTAAAATTCTGTTATTGTAATAAAAAAATAATTCTGAATAATATGCCATATAAAATGTATTAAACTCATTTTCACATCTTTCATTTTAAAAAGCGAGATTTAATTCTACTAATTAGCTAACGAAAATCTCGTATCGGTCTGCCAAGCGGGAACCTATTTCTCTCCTCGGCGCACAAAATCTTACCTAAAATGTTAAAACTATATTTAAACAGTTACTTTTTACTTCAATATAAAACCTAATTACTATTATTAGCATTTCATACTTTCTATATAAAAAGCTATCCTCTAATAATTTACGCAGATTATAGATATATCTTGTTTTAGTGGTAACTGATTGCCTGTTTTAATTGTTATCGTGTGATATCTGCTTCAGATGCCTGACCATATATATTTACATATAAATATTATATATATATATATGAATAATATATATATATACTATGCTATATTATAGTATATCATAAATATATATATATATATTATATATAATTATAATATATATATATATACTATATATATATTATTATATTATCATACATTCTTTCAGTGACCATCGTTCTCATGATTTCCTTTTCGGCCTTCCATAACAGCTACTCTTAAAATCTATTAATGTGGTATTCCTCAAGGTAATCTTCCCGATCCTCAATTCTTTTTCTACTTTTCATTAATGACCTTCTCTCTCTCTCTCTCTCTCTCTCTCCTCCTCTCTCTCTCTCTCTCTCTCTCTTCTCTCTCTCTCTCTCTCTCTCTCTCTCTTCATCTCGTATCCACTCAAATTTATAATAACTCAACCCTACATTAATACCCCCAATTTGGGAGTCTACCCACACAACAGCCATTAACACTTGCAAAAGTGGTAGCCTTTTAGCAGCTGATCTTTTTTCTATTTCTAATTAGAACAAAGTTTTCTAGGCCTTTAAAACTACCATATTTTCTTATATGGTAGTTTTCAATGCCTCGAAAATACAGTTTCTTTATACATCTACTCTGCACAATCTTTTACAAAACCATATCTTTTCGGAAGCTCAAATCTATCACCGTTCATAATATTCTTGTTGCTTCTTTTTATCATGACCTTAATTATAAGAAACACATTACATCTCTTTCTAAACAAGAGGGTTTGAAAGTAGGCATCACATATCTGGGGTAATTCCACAAACATTGTTCTACTTATTAAGGTGCAGTCTAGGGTTTTTCGTCTTTTCTCTATTCACCTACTCTCACAAATTCTCTCTAATCAATTCCAAGCATTAGAACTGTTGCATTACTCTCCTAATGCAATGTCTATTTCAATGGATACTCTTCTTCTGGACTCTCTAATTCAATACTTCCTCCTTTGAGAAGAACTTGTACGACTCGTCTATTCATACAGTCTCATCTTATTTCTTGATACGTGATGAATCTTCTCTTCACTCATCTCCTTTAAGAAGGTCAGCAAAGAAATAATCTTTCTTCTCATTCTCTTCTTTTTCTTTCTAACTTTTCACTCCTCCATCTTTTTACCTTTTTTTTTTTTTATCTCCTCAAAATTCCATATTTCCATATTCTTTCTGCTTCTTTCATGGTTTGTTGCAGTCTATTTTAATATTTTAATTTCATCAAGATATAATTATTACTTTTAATATAGTATTTTATTTATCTTATTTAATTACTCATCACTGGACTCTCCTATAGTAGACTTTAGTCATTCTCCGTCAATATTTTATAAACAAATAGTTCTATTTTATTGCATCACTGGCATAGCCCTATTCTTAGAGGAAATCTCACTAGCAAGTTAGGGCGTCTTAAGATCCAATATTGAGCGAATATAACTCGCGGGTCTTCACCCCCAAAAAGAAACATCCTTCTACTGTTTGCAACCACAGCTTGTACTTATGCTTTAGAGTTAGTAATTTAGGAATTTAATTTACTTTTAAAGTGGACTATGTATAGTATCTCCCCAAGTGCTACACCAGCTGTCTTGTAGGGTTTTCAAGCACTCTTACTTTTCTCTTTTTGTTTTCCTTTGCATTTCTGAAATTTCCACTAATAATTATTTATGATATCGCCTCCTATTTTCCTATTGAATGCAAAGTTACTTCTTATATAAAACTCTTAATCCCTACTGAGTGATTTATATTACAATGCACCGCGATGTGTTTTAATTTTATTTAATTCTGATGCCTCTTGATGTTAAAAATGAAATCAATAAATGAACAAAACTTGCATTGAGTATTACAATGATTGTATATAAGTCTTATTTCACATTGTCTACATCTGCATGTCTTTGTTGCTCTACTAACCCAAGAAAAACCACCTATCGGATACCTGAATAGCTTAACCACGATTATATATATATACGCTAGTATATATATAATAACTATATATTATTAAGGTCAAATCATATATATCAGTATATATATATAATAATGATGATCAAATACTATCTATAATATATACTCACTTATACTCATACCTATACCATAGTATATCCATTGAATTGTTTTATTAAAATCAGAATAGTATGTTGAGTAAGTTATGAAGCGAGTTAGACCCTTGGCTCCTTCAAACCACAAGTTTCACGCAATTTTATCCTAATGAAATATCCCCCTAAGTGAGGTCTTACCAATAGCCTTGTTAAGCTCAAACTTTTCTAGTTCCATATTCCATCAAGGATTATACAAATCTTCCTATCGATTTAATTAGAACAGATGCAGGAGTTGAGTTACAGCTGTATCTCGCGAAAATATTAAAATAGAGATTATATCATTATACTATTGGACATCTCTTAAACTACATGCTGGGCATCGAAAGTTATCATGTGTATAATATTCAGAAAGATATATAAAGCGATATGTAGATTAAAGGATCAATCGTTGAACTATATATACTGATATAATCACTATATTACTACTATATACTATTATACATAATTATTATTATCATAATATTATATATATATAATAGTAGTAGAAGAACATACACTATACTATTATATATATATGAAGGTTCATATTATTATATATCCAAATATATTAATATATATATATACTATAAGTATATACATATATATTTTACTAGACTCTATAAATACTATATAATGACTAGTATAATCATATATAATATATATATATATTATATATATAAACTATTGATATAGTATATAGATATATATACTATAACGTGTATATATATATATATATACTACTACTATATATATACGTATATATATATACATATAGTATTACTATATATATATATACTGCATCGTACTATAACTTTCTCTCGATGAATAGTATACTTCTAGATAAATAGTTGGTTACATAGAAAAATATAACATTATTGTTCATTAAACTCATTCTGCTTACATTACTCCGCCTGTCAATATTCTTAAATATTAGTACTCATTAAAGAGTGAGTTTTTCTAGAGCTCACAAGACAAAGAGGAAAAATTGTGAATTTGCTCCAACTTTACAGCCAGAAACATCCATCTGCGCACCAAATCTGTTTCTGAATCTTGGAGCAAATCAATACACCCAGATAGGGATTAAACTATCTTCATCACTCGCTTGACGTTAAAGAAGAAGAAGAAGCGAAGAAGGAAGCAAGAAGGCAAAAGAGAGGGAACGAAGAGAGGAAGAAGAAGTAACGAAGAACGACAAGTGATAGAACGTAAGCAAAGTAATGAAGAAGATACACACCACCAACACAATAAACGAAAGAAAAGAAACGAAGAACAGATAAAGAAGTGAAGAAGGAGAAGAAGAAAGAATGCTCGACAACTTTATTCAACTTTTGTCATCGAGCATCTCTTGAGAACTTAAGCATACCAAGCATGTGATGACGTCACTGCGGTGCTCAGAAGAGATGCTACGTTTCCCAAAAAAACTTAGCTGTTAGTTCAAAAGGAAAAAGATGCAATTTCGCCTAAAATAATTAACAACTCCATCTCTAATTCCTTGGTTATATACTATTGCCGTTGTTAGTTCTTTTAGTCGTTAGAATGTTATGCACTCACATGAAAGTTATCATGTGTTTCGTGCTCATATACCCCGGACCGAAGGATTAAAATGACGATCTATAATGAAGCTTTTTTCGTTTGTTTAAATGATACCCTACTCTTATAATGACTACTTACAGTCCATATATAGCCCTACTACTATATATATTAATAATCATATAATAGTATATACTATATACTATATATAAACTATATATCTCTTACTATATATTACTAAGTTATTAAGTATATACTGTCAATGACTCTAACTGCATATCAGCAACAGGTTAAACCGTATTATCTATATATATATATATTATATCTACTAGGCCCGTATATATATATATGTATGTCTGGTACCAAGTCGAGCGCGAGCGGGCATGACAAAATCGAAACGTCGTATGGTTTCATCTCGACCCTCACATAAAGAAAAATATCGCGTGTACGTCGATTATTGGCGGTATGATCACTAAATTCACCTTACTATAAATAACGGGTTAGACACCGTCTGGGAGAAAGAGAAAGAAGAACAGATTGTGACTTATTCACAACTGCGAGGAGAATTGTGGAGAAGAGCCATTCAGTTCTTTTAATCTACCTGGACAGGCATACAGGTAAAGAGGGATCCATCAGAACTGCTTGCTGTCCCAATTGCTCCTGTTTTGTGCTCCAAATAGAGAATTAGATCACTGTATTAATAATTACGTCTAGTTAAGAGGGAGAATTGGAACAAAAGCAAGTAAGAAGATTAGCATATTTATTTAATCCATAATTCGGTACTATCAAAAGCTAGTAGAAGGCGTAATGTTACACCTACATTCCAACATATCGATCGAGGGAAACTACGTGGGGAATAGCCTTAAGAAAACAATGGTTCCATCACGCGTGGTAGGTGCGGATACCACAACTGTAAACTCTATATAGATGCTCGGTTTTATAACTCATAATGTTCTAGCCAAGACCCTGATCTTACATATTACTGAATCTGCGATAGGTCGCCTTAGCTCGCCCATGAACATACTTAATGGAGTCTCGGGAGTTCACTCCTAGACCTCTATACACATGGGCTGCACTGGGCTCCTGGGGAGAGTATAGTGCCAGACCTCTAAGAGATTTTTTGATCTCCTTGATTGTATAGAATCACTCTAATGTGAGTGTAAGCAAGCTCAGAATGATAAGACTTAAGACAAGTCCAATATATAAACGCATCGAAGCTCTTTCGAGAAGGTCCTATAACCCGCAAGACCCAAACTATGTAGTGATCTGTCTGGATTGAGTGAAGATCAAAGAGCCCCAATATTAAGACTCTTGAGTCTGAAGATCCAGACCAGAAATACAGAACCAAATAAAGATTTGTGCTTGAGTGCAAGATCAATGCACTCCTAATAAGACCCCTAAATTAAGAACCACAAACATAAAGATTGGGTCCTTGACTTGATGAAGATCAATACCGTAACAGTTCAAGACCCTAAAAATTAAGACCCAAAAACTAAAGGAACCCTGTTCAAACATTCACAGGACATTAGTTGTCTTAGAAAGTTAAGAAAGTATAATGACTGATGAATATTAAGCCATACATTACATACTGACTCGTAGACCCCACATTGAGAAATGGAATAAAGATCGATCTACCCACACGATAAGAACGTCAGATCAATGAGGGTGGCCTATTTATGATTGACAGACGAGCAAAGAATCCCGAGGCGCGCGATGACCGAGTCTTGAGGTCGTAGATACGCTAACAAAGGGGACCTGGGATGTTGGAGTACGCTTTCCTTGTAATTATATTAGTACTTAATAGATGTTGATATTACGGGATTTCAAAACATTGATTAGCATACGCTGAGGAAGATTCCTGTTATGCCTAAACTGTCAGTCACAACGTAAGTATCCCTGAACTTCAGTGGGTACATCAGTGAGTGATTAAGAACGTTACTCTACACTCTATCTACTTTAGCCACTACGCATATCGCCCTTTCACTTAACTC
>JABUQX010011744.1:70000-77057 GCA_015478945.1 Trachelipus rathkii | reverse complement strand
GATGACCCTGCATCCGCTTGTTTAAAGCTGACTATAAAACAGAATTTTACTCAACTTTTCTCATTTTAAACAGTAGTGGGGAATAAAACGACGACGTTATATATATTCTATATATAATACTATATATATATATATATATATATATATATATATAATATATATAATAATTATTATATAATATATATATATATAATATATATATATATATACTCAGGAAAGTCTAGCGCTACCCCTAATCATTATTTGCGCTTCCGGTGGCATGTAGGTCATTGTGTGTGCCAGTCTTGATAGATTTGTGCCAGTACCTACCCGCACATTGCAGGTTAGCAGCGCTGGGTGTGTCTGTGGTGCCATATCAACGCTATACGAAAAAAGCTAGAACCAACCAAATCACTACGTCGTATGTCTGGATAGGTTACGTCAAAGGTACGGTGGCTTTCAAGGCTATTCCACAGTTTACGTTTGCGCAACTGATATGGAGAGGGTTCAGCGTCGTTTGACAAGGGATGTGTGTGTGTGTCCCAGTCATCACACTTTCAGCAGAGGGGTTCGGCCAGTGCAAACTGGCCTGACGGTTCGGGTTGGCCTATACCACCATCGCAAGAGTGGTACAGAGGTACGAAGCGACACATGAGCACGCCAGGGGCATGGCCAAGGCAGGCCAAGTTCAACAACGGTCGTCGAAGACAGATATCTACGAATGAGGGCATGATGTGGTCGTCATATCCCTCCACGTGACCATCAGACCCAGTTACAGATTGTGCATGATACCCGTGTGAGCACGGATACCATTCACCGACGCGTCGCAGAATATGGTTACCGCTCGCGGAGGGTTGCTAGAGGGCTCTCCCCCTCACCATGGACCACCGTACATCCAGGTAGCGTTTTGCTCGCCAACAGCTGCATTGGCGACAGGAGAATTGGTCAAATGTTTTCTTTACTGGCGAATTCCGCTTCAATCTGTGCAGCTTCGACAAATGTTCCAAAGTCTACTGGGGACGTAATGAGCGATTCGCGACCTGCACTATGCACCAGATACCACCCAACGGTGGTGGGTCGGTAATGATGTGGGTAGGAATATCGTACACGGCGCGTATGAAGCTCCACGTTTTCGATGGTGGGTCCCTAGCAGGCCCACGATATGTCATGGACATGGACATGAACATACCGGAGCCATACGTCCTACCATTTCTCCCCTACGTCGGTGAGACCTTTGTCCTCATGCACGCTGCAAGGTGTGTTGTCGACTACCTTCAGACGGCAGGTGTTTGAACGTTAGACTGGACCTTCTACAGTCCGGACCTCAACCCCATCGAGCATGTCTGAAGCAAACTGAAAAGGCGGCTGCGACGGTTAAAGCACCCTCCACAAAGCCTCATTGAACTGTGTCAGACGGTTGTGCGCTTAAGGGCGGAGCTGCCACAGAACGTCATATAGGATATCATCTCCAACATACATCGGCGTTGTGAAGCTGTCATCCTGACCCTTGGAGGCCACACAAGGTACTGAGATACACAGAACGCAGGTATAGAGACACCCAGGACACCGCTATCACCTGGCAGTATTGCTCCGTCATAACATTCCTCCCTATATGTATAGCCATGTTCTTTATTTTAACATATATATGTTAACCCTTAATGCTGTTTCAATATTCGCCGATGTTCCTTCGCTCCACTGGCGCGTTAATTTTTCTGAGTAATATATATATATATATATATATATAAAAATATATTATATATATATATATATATATATATATATATATATATATATATATATAATAATATATATATAATATATATATATAATATATATATATATATATATATATATATATATTTATATAATATATAATATAGATATATATATACTCGCGCGTTTTTTTTTTTGTGTAATATATATATATATATATATATATATTATATATATATATATATATATATATATAGGTGGTCTGAAAAGCACTTAATTCAATTTTATAAAAGCAAAGCCTATAAGGCTTATAGTATTTTAAATTTGGTAAAACAAAAAATGCAATTTTAATAGAATAAAAAAACTGGACTGGTATTGTGTGAATAAAAATTTGTTTAGAAATTTCGTAATAAAGTTAAAAAAAAAAATTCCATTATTACATAAAGTGAAATCTGAATTAACTGAATTGGTTTAAATATAAACATAAATTTGTTTGTCTTGCAACTATTACCTTTACAGTATGTAAATACACTAAAATAATTATTCTTTATTCATTCCAATCATATCATTCCATTTATAAGCCTAATTCTCATTTCATCAATTTCTGAACAAATTTCTTTGTTCTGATATCCAAATCCTTTTTTGAAACGAAGCATTTTTCAGGTCTGAAACATTTTAGATCTTTTTTTCACTTTATACTCAAAATGTTCAGTTTTCCAGCATGCCAAAATTAACTTAGAACTTGGCCATTAAGTAAGTTCAGGTATATTTTAGAGTGTTTCCTATTACTTCATTTTTTTTTTTTTAAATCGGAGCGTTTATCAGTTGTTAAAGATTTGATTTCTGACATAATTTTCATGATATACCCATTAAATAAACCAGGGCTGCGGAGTCGTAAAATAAATTTTTCGACTCCGACTCCGACTCCGACTCCTTAAATTCAAAATTGGATTTTCGACTCCGACTCTGACTCCGACTCCACTTAAACAAAAATTTTCGACTCCAACTCCACTCAAACAAAAATTTTCGACTCCGACTCCGACTCCGACTCCAGCAGTCAAATTCAAAATTTCGACTCTGACTCAGCTTAGTGTACAGAATACCAGTAAAAATATTTTTTGTTTCAACTAATTTTTTTCGCTTGCTGGGAATAAAAAATATACCACTTTTCCAAGAAATCTAATCTCCAAATTGCTATATGGTAAAGTACCGTAAAGACATAAAGATGCCGGCGCAACACATTACAAACAAATATGTTTCAGTTTCGGAAACAAATGTATAAAGTAATTATAATACAAAATAATTTTATTTTATTATAAAACAAAAACCATTATAAAATAACAGTTTAATTCTTTCAGTCTCAAGTGTACTAAAAAATTAAAATTCATATACTTAATTACTTTTGTCGATATATATATATATATATATAATAGAATATATATATATATATATATATATATATTATATATATATATATAATAATAATATAAATAATAATATATATATATATAATATATATATAATTATATTGGTTTTAATAATTAATAGCGGAGTGAGGGTGGGGATGTGTTATGTTTCCTTGGTTATTCCAATTGTATATGGATAGTGTTATGAAAGAATTAGAGCATGCGGGTGCAGGAAAATTGGTGTAGAATGATGGAGGAACGGAGGTGGAGTGTCGAGGGTGCCCTACATATTATATGCGGATATTTGATTTTTTTTGAGTGAATCTGAAGAGAGTTTGAGAGGGATTATTAGCAGAGATTTTGGCAGCGTCTGTAAAAGAGGTTTGAAGTAACGTAGCATAAGAGAACGGTTATGGTGTGAAGTGACGGACAGTCCTCGCGGTGTGAAGTTAGTTAGATGGTGAGCAGCTGGAACAAGTGTATGAGTTTAAATATTAGGATATATTTTGGATGAAAAGGGAACATGTGATGCAGAGTGTAGTAGCGAAGTTGTGAATGTGAATGGTAAGGTGGCTGGCGCAATTAAATCGTTGGTGGTGGATGTAAAAGGACTAATCTTGAGTGCGCTAGGGGTCTTACCATGAGGGTATGCTGCTCCGGTGTTAATGTATTAGTAGTGCAGACTAGTCTGGAAATAAAGAGGTATCTAAAAGTTCAATGTGTTCAGATGGACAATCTTAGGGCGTGTTAGCGTGGAGAAGAATTGATAAAATGAGGAACATGAACATATTAGAGAGTCAAGTTGTGTGGTGTTGAAAGGAAAGCGGATAAATGACGAGAATAAATGCAAAGGTACAGATGAGATGGTTGGTCATTGTGGCAAAGATGAATGATTAGTCGGTTGGTAAGCGCGGATGCTTACGTGCGTTTGAGTGTGTTGGGAATCGACCGGTGGGTGAGACCGAAGAAAGAGTGGATTGAATCAGTATAGAAATGCCTGAGGAGGAAATGTGAGGGAGTTTGGCAGAGACGAGAAGAAAGGCGCATGATAGGAGAGAAGTGAATGGCGGTTTTTGTGAGGGGGTATTGGTTGTTGGCCACCTCGGCAACAGGGATAACCCTACCACTGACGATATGCCATAGTGCAGGGTCCAGTCGCGTCTTATGCAAGCTCTAGGGTGGACTTTTCTGACTGCGACTCGCAAAGTTCTCACTAAGAGTAAATTAGAGGGGCGATAAGCCTGGACTTTCTTTTCGACTTGGTGTCATATTCTTCTACTACTTTCTTTTCCGGTGCATGTCACGCGCCTACCCCCAGTCTTGGGGAGAAAAGGGGAGATGATGATGATGATATATATATCATATATATATATTATATATACTATATAATATATCTATATATATATAGATATATATATATATATATATATATATAATATATATATATATCATATTATATATATATATTTAAAAAATATGCAAAAAAAAAAAATAAAAACATTTTTAAAAATATTCGATTTTTGAATTAATAATAATAATATAATATAACGACATTTTTAATTAATAATAATAATAATAATAATAATAATAATAATAATAATAATAATAATAATAATAATAATAATAATAATAATAATAATAATAATAATAATAATAATAATAATAATAATTAATAATAGTTCTTTAAATTTTCGACTCCGACTCCACTTACACAGGAATTTTCGACTCCGACTCCGACTCCACTTGCACAGAATTTTCGACTCCGACTCCGACTCCGACTCCGACTCCTGGAAAATTGCACGACTCCACGACTCCGACTCCACGACTCCGACTCCGACTCCGCAGCCCTGAAATAAACTCCAGGTCCAATAAAAAATTTACGTTAACATAGTTTTGAAACAACAACGAAGATCAAAATGCTACTAGAGAAATTAGATTTCATAAAGTACTACAGTCGTTCATCAAAATCTTTTTTCATTTAGTCTTAATTCTGTGGTTCAAACATCTGCTCAGTCGTGAATATCTTTTCATCGCTAAAATATCAACAACTCACTTTATGAAGTATAAGTTTCAGTAGTTCTTCGAACGTACAGCTCGATTAATTTGGTCAGCACCACTCCATCTCATGTTATTTGTCGCAAGGACTCTGACGTCAGGAATTACCGTTCACTTCAAAATACAGAAATTCTTGCAACATATATTTTAAAATCTGTTCACCGAGAGACACTCAAAACCTCAATGAAATTTTAATAACCTTCCTGAATCCTCTTCCAAACTCTCTTTCTGACTATTTGTATGAATTGTCAGCAGTAATTTACACACCTCTTGTTTGCAGTTTCTAACAAAGAAGCAGCAGCTGCTTTATTTTTTTCTGCTAAAGAACTCTAGAGTCAAAGTCTTGAATTTAATTCTGCTTATACAATTTCGAAGCTCTTCCTCTTTTCCCACCTCTCTCTCTCTCTCTAGCTCATTCATACCTAACAATGTAATTTCTTTTAAAGATTATTTCTGTTTTCTTTAAATATAACACTAAGAAGGCGTATGGTCTATATGGTGTCTTTGTTCTGGTTCTCTAAACATGTTCATCACCGCTTGTATTCTGCTTTTGTAAAAAATTTTGCCCCTTCGAATTTTCCATTATGACCTATCCTTCTTGCTGGATCCTTCGTACCCTCATTTAACCTGTGCTGATAAAGGAGACCATTCTCAACCCTGTTACCATCATCTAACAGTATTAACGTCCGTTTTTTCCAAATCTTACGAATGTATTATAAACTGGAAGAGTTTGATAATGAAACTCTTTAATTTTTCTAATCTTATATTTGATCGCCAGTATGGCTTTCAAAGGAATGCTCAGCTAGTAAACTCCTTACCTTTCTCTCTAAATATAGGTCCTTTTCTCTTCAGCTTTTCAGTATTATATTTGCTGTGGCACTAGCCATATCGCAAGCTTTCGATAGAGTAGTTCACGGAGCATTGATTTCTTATCTCCTCTTTTTCAGTAACTATCTTCTCTCTGCATCCTTATATATTTAATTCCTCTCCTGTTGTTCTATAGCAGTTATTGTAGATAGCAATCGTTCGTCTTTCCTATTCTCAACTCTTTACTTAGATTCCATGTATAATTTTTTATCTATCATTTCATCACCATCCGTTCTTATATCAGCTATTGAATCCTTCATTAATCATTTCATTTTCAAAGATGACTTACTCAACTTTAAAAAGCTAATGCTAAGCTGATGGCTATGAAAAAACTGATCTCTGATTCTTTTTGTATCTCATGGCTGGGCTTGGAAAACATGAATATTTTAAATAGGTCAAAATTTACAGTAACTATCTATCAACCCGACATAATCTTAAACAAATATAATATCTTCAATATCACACAACCCAATCCTTCCTCTGTTAATAATAATCTTGATATTTCATTTTCATTTGATCTTTATTGAAAGGATAGCACTGTTTCTCACTTTAATTAAACTTTAGGTTTTGTGTTCAGAAATGCCCTCAGAATTTCTTACACCACCCTAATTACTTCCTCTGTATAGGGACGCGGTACATTACTGAATGGGATACGTATCGCATATCCGATATGGTTCCATTCACAAATTCCTTATTAAAAGGAGGGAGTCTATGACTCTTTGACTTATCGACATTTTGGCTCTCGCAGACTTTCTCCTATGTTTTTCTAGTAGTCGAAATGTTGCATCACTCTCCAGATACTATTGTTATTACAACAGACACTGTCTTAGAGTCAGTAAGAACCCCTCCCCAGAAGAAATCGCTGGTCAGGTTTCATAAAGATCATTGAAGCGTCCCTTGAAGCTTCACATATGTCGGCCCTATGACGTTTCTTATTTTTTGTTACGCTTACAGCTGGACTCGCCGCTGACTCTAGCATAACGCTCCTACTATGTTTGCACACTTACGAGATCTCAATAGCAAACTATACTTCTCCA
>JABUQX010011744.1:57500-62500 GCA_015478945.1 Trachelipus rathkii | reverse complement strand
CAACACCAGCTAGCAACAAGTTTTCTGGATGACAAAAATAGGAGTTGTTTAGGAGCACTGTTGAAATGATGTTCTGATCCTCAGGAGAAAGTTTTTGATACTGTGATACCATAAAGTGAAAATTCTTTGCACAATCTTGACAGAAGGGATGGGAGCGGATATAGAACCATATGGGGGCATAGAAGTTCAGTACGAATCGTAGCAAACGCCTCAGATCATCAGATGCGGATTCTGTTGAAACGTACAATCGAAGCAGTCTGTTAGCTTTAGTTAGCCAACTTGCATGGCTTAAGGCACCGGCTGTGCAGTTTTCAAATACCGCATATTATTATGATCTGCATTTTGTACCCCTTGCTGAATTAATAAACAGATTTTTAGTAAATACAGCTGGTCAGAACTTGGATCTTTCGTAACTGTTTCAGGAACATCAACTACAGAGCCTGGAATTGGTTGAAAATTAATGATGGGTTTGGTCTGAGGATCAAATGAAAGCAGTTTGGTTATAGGTCCTTCATGGGACGATGGGCCAATTGTCTTCCCATCAACAACACTAATAACTTCCTGAGTGGCAGTTCATACTAAAATGCAACATGCATAATAAGCCATTGAAAGTGGGTTCCTTTTTAAGACTGTAACCAACAGTGGTGATTATTCCTTCTTGTTCTAATTCAACAGGAGTTCCATGCGCAAATTACTGCTCTAAAGTCTCTGTAGATCTTGTTTCGTTCAATAATACCCAGAATTTCATTAAAAACATCTCGAGATCTTCCTGAGTTAGGACTAACGTGATCGATGTAACATGCATCTGGAAATGACACCAGCACGTAATGTTCTTCTCTAACTTTTCTACGAACACCTCCAGTATCGACAAGTGTTTCATCTATTTTTCCATCGAAACCAATGCAGACTATACCTCTGTGTTGCAGCAAATGCTCCTCTGACTGTTTGTCTCTCCAGTATTTTCTTTGGCGTTGTAACTTACTTGGATCAACAACGTTTTTTTGGTGACAGAAGTCCGAGGTCCTTGAGGGCAGCATTAACTATGAGACATGCATCTCTATTGCTCACATTTGTCCTCTCTAATGCTTTACACAACTCGGATACTGGTTTCTATTTTGAGGGTGACATTCTTCCATTTCTTCTGATTCTAAGGAAAATGATTCTTCTAGCACATCAACTCTCACTGCCTGATAATTCAACTGAACTTACAAAAGTTTTTCGTATTCTTTGTGTCCCATCTTACTTTGAATATGTCACGAATGTGAGTCCCATATAGCCGAACTAACCTGTTTTTCTCTGTTTTTTCCTTGTCTCTGTCTTATTATCTCCCGTCTTGAAGTGTTTTGATCAAGCCAAATGCCATCTCCAATACCTGGATTTTCTTTTCATTTGGACATTGACATTGATTACGTTCAACTATAAAATTATGAACACACTTGCACTCGCTAATGTCGAAGAGACGAGAAAATGAATTTATTTTATCTTGATATGTTAGAGAAGATTGTTTATTTCTTGAATATTTCATCAAATCATTGACATTTAATATTAGTCTCTTCACTTTCACTATAAAACTTTCAAATTCTATTGTTGGAATGCCTGCTTTATTGTATATGCCTTTAACTTCTGTTGCCACTAACTGCTAGATGAGTAACACTGGCATATTTGTTGACTACTTGATGGAACTTGTAGGCTCTAAAAACATCCTCAGCCAGTGGTAGCTGATTTTCGACAAGTGGTTGTGGATAACCGAATATTGCATGCCTGTATTTATGCCTTGTTGGGCACATGCCATGCATACGTCTTGCAATAATAGTAATAAATACTGCACCCACAGGACTTATCTCAAACGTCGAATAGTCTGGATCTGAAATGAGACAGAAATAGCTCTCAATTAGTATTAAAACCAAATTTTGAAGAACAAAGCATATAAAATTCATAACTTAAAAATAGTAAAAAACGATGTCAAAACCCTTTTAAAAAAATAAAGTTGGGCCCCCTAGACATTGAGTAAAATTGCAAAATGATTTTTATATGTAATGACTATGTAAAGCCAAGGAGCACCAATTTGACCATGTTTGGTTATCCCACAAAAATTCAACCCAGCTCAATATAATATTATATATATATATATATATATATATATATATATATATATAATATATATATATATATATGTATATATATTATATAAATTTATAAAATATATAATATATATACAATAGTACCGTCGCAATAACGGCGTATTGGGACCGGACCCTCGCCGTTAAGTGGAAAACGCCGGTAAGTGTATTAAGAAATTTTGTGCCTCACGAATGCCTGCTAGCTAGCAAAAGTACGTACTATGTACTAATATATGTTAATGCTCATAACACTAAACATACAACAGATAGATACGGAAAATTTTACACAATGTTTTACCTTTAAACATATATTTAGTACGTACATTACATGATTTTCAACTGAAAAAGAAATATGAAATATAAAATTTTATATTCAAATATTTTTATTTTGAGGATGCCACTTCTTCGTCCAGCCGTACAAAAGCGAATCTTCATCACATGAATCTACAAACAACCACCATCGCTTTGCAGATGGTGATAGTGATGTTGTTGGTGTAGAATCTGAAGTTGATGGCAGGCCAGACGTTTCAGTGGAAGGTTGCAATGGTGCTCTATTGAAGAATGACAACAAAGAAGTCTGTCTCATAGAGTGCCTCTTCTTCTCGAGTAGAAGTTGCTTATAACATGCAATGGCATTAGTTATGACAGCATTAACTATTGACGATCCTTCAAAGCTCATTTAACTTTGCTATTTCTAGTTTCTCATTTAATGTAAGACGTTTGCGACTTTTCCTTTCACTAGATGTAGAGGCCATTTTTTAATTTAATAAATTTATTATACAGTATAAAGTTTGGAAAATTGAGAGATAGATGCAGAACACACGAAGACTGTAAACAGACTGACCGCATGCATCGCAATACGCTGCAACGCAGTTTAGCGATAGCGTCTGTTCGTTCGTGCGTGCGTTTCCTTTTGCACAACACTAAGTAGTTAAGAGCGCCGTTATTGCGAGGTGCTACTGTATAAATATTGGCGATATGGCTACTGTATAATGATTACTTTATATATATATATATTATATATATATATATTATATATATATTATATATATATATATATATATATATATATATATATATGGACATTCGGTAGGATCTTTCTTCCTGTAAATTGTTTGTGGGGGAAAAATAAGAGATAAAATTTGGTTATTTTTTACTTTTTTCTATGTATATTATCGAACAAAATCTACAAACGCTCTTGGTGCCAGATGCGTGATTTTCTTTTTTTTAAACAATGCAGTGAAATAAAATATAAATATAAAAATAAATTACATTAAGCGAGGTTATGATACGTTAAGTAAGGTTATGTTGAGTTACGTTAGCTTACATAGATTTAAACTTTGATATTTCTTTAATTAGCTTCTTCGTATTACAACCGTTTGAAGCCACTGGCAGCTTTATCTTTATGCTTATTGGTTAAAAAAAAATGCCTTCTAAAGTGGGAAAAACACAAAATTTTAATAAAATTACCATTTTGGTGAAAGATCCTACTGAATAGCCTATATATATATAATATATATATATATATATATATATATATATATATATATATATATTATATATATATATATATATATATATATATATATTTATATATATATATATATATATATATATATATATATATATTACAGGTTATCACCACTCACTGGCAGATCCCTTTTCAAGAAGGGGCAGAAAATAAAATGAATAATAAAACAAAATGAAAGGCTTTCCCAAACCCTAACATAAATCTCTCAGATGACCACAAACAGATATCTTAAAGACAGGAAGATTAAATATAGCAGGAAAAAAATATGATGGCAGGGAGTTCCACGAAAGAGAGGCAGCTGGAAAGAAGGAGGCACCACAACGAGCAAATTTGGAATTTTCAATGTTCACACAAAATTCTTGGTAAGCAAAGCATCCCTTGTACCTCGAGAGGGTTGCAATGGTGGTGTTATGCGAGTAGTCAACTTCCTCGAGCATCTGTAGTTGTAGTACCTATAGTAAAGAGAGAGTGGGCCGTAGAGGGTCAAAGGAGTTAAAAGTATGGAGCAGTTTATTAGTCTCTTAGTCTTAGACTCGACTCAATCCAAAAGAAAGGTGGAACCAAAGCACCCCCAAATGTGAGAACAGTACTCCATACAAGGGCGAACAGAACTCTTATATAACTGGAGTAATTGTTCAGAAAAAAAAATTCCGACAACTTGAACAGAACTCCCAGCTTCTTTAAAACAGCCTTGGCAACCATTGTGATGTGAGCTTTCCAAGACAATTTCTTGTTAATGTTCATATCAAGAATGTTTATATTGTTCAGAGGTTAAACGTTAGAGTCGTCAAAGGAGCAAAGTTGGGAGGTATTTTTGAGAGAGATTTGCAAAGGAGTTGAGCTTTTAAAAATCAGAAGGCTGTAGTCGAGAAGCAACTCTAGATGCAGAAGATGGAGTAGATTTAAAAGAAGTGTAAAAATGGAGAGTTAAGCGATGCATCAGCATAAGAATGAAAAGAGTTGGAAGTGCAGTTCAGATGACCGTTAATGATAAGTAAGAATAAAGTTGGAGATAGAACAGAGCCCTGAGGAAAACCACAATTAGCAGGAAAGGAAGAAGAGGTCGCTCCGTCGACAATCACCGATATTGAACGATCTGAGAGATATAACTAGATAACAGTAAGCAAAGAGAAGGACGGAACCAAAATGAAGAGAGCCTGGAGAGCAGTGACGCTTGCCGTACCCGGTCAAAATCTTTGGATATGTCAGCTCCACCACACAAGACTCATCATAGTCCCTCAGGGCAAAAGACTATAAATCAGTGAAATTAGAAAGTATGACACCAGTTGATTTCGAGTTTCAAAAGCCATACTGATGATCAGAAAGAAGGAAATGAGATTCCAGATGAT
>JABUQX010011744.1:32500-52500 GCA_015478945.1 Trachelipus rathkii | reverse complement strand
TCACACGTGATGGCTACTTCAACAGCAGAAACAGCCACATATGGGACGAGGACAATCCGCACGCAATGTTCATCAGAGTTCACCTGGCGAAATTTACCGTAAACATCTGGGGTGGAATTCTTGGGGATGCTGGAACCTGTCATCATTCCACACCGTTTGGATGGACCTGCGTACCTGCAACTACTCCAGAACACGCTTCCTCAGCTCATGGACGACATACCCCTTGCGACCAGCAGAGACATGTGGTTCCAACATGATGGCGCTCCAGTGCACTTCAGCCACCAAGTACGGGTGCATCTGAACAGAGTCTACACTGACAAATGGATAGGGAGAGGGGACCTGTTGTGTGGCCTGCAAGATCGCCCGACCTCACGCCCCTAGATTATTTTCTTTGGGGGGTGAAGAGTGCTGTGTACATTAACCCAGTCAACACAAGAGAGGAACTGATTCAGCGAATATTCAGTGCGTTTGATCAAATCAGACACAGTGAGGGCATGTTTGGTAGAGTCCGACAGGCAATGGCACGGTGATGTAACGAATGTAATCAGGTACAGGGCAGACACTTTGAACACCTCCTGTAATTTTCCACAATAAAATGATTTCATAACAAGCTACCATTGTTTGCTTTACAACCTCGCGTCAAAACACATACGTTGCTTAACAAAATATCCTTATTGTTACCTCTATCAATCCTTGGAGTACACAGATGTACGCACGCACACATACATAACATTAGAATACCCAAAATCTCCGGTTACGAAGTAACGACGCGTCAAACAACATCACGTGGTTTACCTTACATCATCCGTAACTTTGAAACGAAGCGTCATACAACATAGTTTATTTAACAATAAATGTTCCTTATCGTTTGCTCTATCAGCCCTCCGAGTTTGTCGCAGAGGTTTTGAATCACTTCTATATATATATATATATATATATATATATATATATATATATATATATATATATATATATATATATATATATATATATATATATATATATATATATATATATATATATATATATATACAGAAATCGAAATTCAAAATTACAATTATTCCCATAAACTCCCATGATAAAGATGCCAAATAATATTTATTTTATATGCATTTAATCAAATGTAGAAAACATCCTCAACATCCTCATTTTTCAAAAGAGGATGCGGATGCGGATGTGCCATTAAGTGAGGATGCGGGATGCGGGATGTGGATGCGGATGCGGATGCAGATGCGGATGCGGATGTCATGTCCATCACTAATATATATATATATTGTATATATCATATATATATATATATATATATATATATATATATATATATATATATATATATATATATATATATATATATATATACCCATATAGCACACTAACGTAAAAGCGACGTCGCTTTTACGTCCCTTTGCGATGTGCGACATCGTATTAGTACATAATAATTACGTCCCTGGGATGTGGAAATGTCAGCTCTCAGCGACGTAACAGTGCGACATCACTGCGACGTCCTATGGTAACGTAGTATTTACGTACTCTTACGACATCCCTGCAACGTTACACGGTAACGTTGCATCGACGTAGTTTTAGGACATCTATTTGATGTAACTTTTGTGTGTATATATATATATATATATATATATATATATATATATATATATTTGTTATATTAATATATATATATATATATATATATATATATAGTATATATATATATATATATATATATATATATATATATATATATATATATATATATATATATATATATATATATATATTTTTTTTTTTATATATATATATATATATATATATATATATATATATATATATTTATATATATATATATATATATATATATATATATAAATATATATATATATATATAGTATCAGATTATAAACTTTTATATATATATATATATATATATATATATATATATGTCACAAATTTCTTCTTCTTGAGAAATAAGTGAACTATCAAGGAGTTGGAGTAACACTCAGTATCAATATCCAATTTATTTTTGCGTTTCCGCAGAGATTCAAATCGACAGTTAAAAAAACCTAGGAAATTTAATAAGGAAAATTAGGAATAATATTACACATAAACAATTTACGCTGTAATAAAAACACTTCGATTAAGATATTAAATATACATTTCATAATTTGGTTGCATGTATTGATTTTTGTTTACATGCTTTAGATTACATTCATAGAACATTTAAATAACCTTCTATTTAGATAATTTTCTCAGATAGTTAATATTTTTATCAGCATAAATACCACAATATTTATTTATTAATAAAATTACAAAACCTAGAGATTTATTACCTCCTCAGCTTTTTGTCCCACGAGGTTAGATATTAAATGAGAGAGCTCTGCCCTCGAGCTTGTTTCCAACCAGAATATTTCATCATATATAAATGAGTAATAATTTGACTGTGAGAATAAATGTTCGGCTTTTATATATTTATATATATATATATATATATATATATATATATATACATATATATATATATATATATATATATTAGATACTTATACGGCATATCTATATATATACAGAAGCATGCGTGTATATATATATATATTTTGTACACCATATATATATATTAGGTATGGTATATATATATACATAGAAATGGTATGTATATATATATATATTAAAACACTGCAAAAGGATACTAGTCTTTTTTCCTTATTTCTGACTAAAACAGATATCTTTTATACTAAGCGATAGGAGGGGTATATATATATATATATATATATATATATATATATATATATATATATATTATGCGTAACTACACAATCAGAAAATCACTTCCACTTCAATCGTCAACATTCACAACTGGTTGCTTTTATAGCGTCAGAAAGACTAAATTTCCTTTCGGGAAGGAGAAGGCAAGAGCCAAGGTGGGTGGAAGTAATGCGTACAAAGCGAGACATGTAAATTTGCGTTCGTTTGGATATCGAACTGAGGTACTGAGACGTGACAATATCTTAGTTTCAACGGACGTTTTTGATCGTTTTCAAGAGTAAGAAATCCGTTTGATTATGTTCTGAAGAAAGGGTTCATATATATATATATATTATATATTATTATATATAATATATATGTTATATAAACCTTTTTTTCCGATAAAGGACCCCCCTTTTATGAAGGAGTCTTTACCTTAAAGACTGTTTTCAATTGGAATATGTCACGTGAGCTTCAGCCGAAGTAATGGCTCGAGTATTTGGAAGAGGCATAGGAGGTCGAGGTAGAATGGATAGTCTCTGGGCTGGAGTTGGGGAACGGGACAGAGATCTAATCTGAACCGCACTATCCTGAGGTGCATCTTCAGGTGTTAGTTGTATTCGAACATTAGAAGTTGGGATTGCCTGAAGTGGGATGCTTTCAGCTGGATTCGATACTACTGGTATGCACTTCCTACAAAGGTATGTTCTTTTAGTCCAAACGAAGTACGCGATAACAAGAACCGCAAGGAAGAAGATAGTTCCTGAGGTTCCTCCTCCGATGTATGGGATGAATTTCATTTGTGGAAAATACGGGGTAAAAGGGTGCATTGATTGATTTAATTGATCTAGTCTTTGGTTCCAATGGATTTCCTTCAGAGCTTGAAACTTAGGAAATAGAACAGAGGAGATGTTAGGTAGAGCAACATGCGATAGAAAGTTGAACAGAACATGATCAGAGTGAGAGATCAAGGAAGAGAGTGTGATGTTCTTTTCTAGATGGATGGGATTTTTGAATTGAAATTTAGAAGAAATAAATGCACATCCATGAGGAATAGTAAAGACATAGTCATACACATGCTGTATGGAGTTGGGTTTCTCACATGCGATTGAAGCCCTAGTTTTTTTCTGAAAAAGAAATAAGAGTGAAGTGTCCTAGAGTGACAGTATAGGGTTCTACAGGTTTGTACTCTGCAATAGGGCAGTGTGAAAAATCATTGGTAAAATTTAGGATGAGTGCTAACAAACAAGACTGATCATCAATAGAAGCTAATACTTGGGATTGAGGGCAAACTGCTAGTTGGCCTAAATGTCGACAAAGGTGATGTGCCGATTCCTTTAGATAGGTGTATTTCCGTTGACCGTAATTCACAAAGAAATAGTTGTTTGGGTCATTGTACATAACTCGAACAAGAGACTTGTTTAAAGGAAGATGGGTAGGAAAAGGTATAAGTTTATAAGAAGTGAATTTCTCCACTGAGATAAAAGGTATTAAGGTAATTAATTCATAAGGGCTAGCTGCAGATTGAATAGTCCAAGAGTAAGTCAAGAAGGATTGGTATGTTTTTGTTTCTAGAGGTATGACCGTATGTAGTTTAGTTTCTTTGTTCATTTCTAGAATGAAGGGTAAGAGGAATATAGGAGAGTAAAGTTGGGAGTTAGTAATTTTACTTTTAGCGAGTTGAAGAGAGGTTATCACCAATTGGTGAATATTGTGTATACTAGTTATAGCTTGCTCGATTAAATTTACTAATGCCCGGATACTTCCCAATTGATTTATAATATTATGCGTAGCACTTAGACTTGTTTGGAATTCAATTAACTTTCGTAGGCTATCCCTAAAGTTGATTAATGTGCGAGTATTTGCCTTTAATTGCTCTTTTAGTTCGGTAATGAGTAGGTTTGATGTAGAAGCGTAGTTTCCTAAGATGTTGATTTTTTTCCTAAGGAGCTTTACTTGTTTATCTGTAGCCGTACCAAAAAGAATGTTGAGGACGTCTCCTCCGAACTCAAAAGCAGCTCGTTTCTTTCTTGATCGTGCTGAGATCCAAGGTAACTCATTTACTTCATTTAATTTCTGGGCTAGAACTTTTACTCGAATGGTCATAAGTTTAAATTCCCATTGGTGAGCCCTTTGTGTGATCGAAACATTCAGAAATGTGGCTTCGAATGTTGGTAAGAAGGAGTCTTTGATGTTGTTCACTAATTTGGTTGTTTTTATAACGGTTTCTTTTACGTCTGAGGGACATTCTAATGAAACGATTAGATCTAAATATCCTTCTATAAAACTTATTTCACCGGTGTGATATAGAACCAAACCAGGCAGAATCTTTGTTTCTTCCTTTTCTTTCACTATTATACTGTGACATGTCGTTAGGATGGTGAGTAGAAACAAGATCATTTTCCCGAATTCCATTTCTGAAATATTTAATCATATTGAAGTATTTGTTTTCAGAATAATTTCAAGGTCGCCTAAATAATGTAATTAAAATTTTTAAATTGGAATTGAGTAACTAATTAAGCAAATTGTTTGCATTTTAAACTTAAATGATTTCCTAATTATAAAGTTGTTAGTAAGATTCTTACATTTACTACCTAAATGCTTAACTATTCTAAGTTTTCTTTAACTTGTATTTAGTTATTTTAGTTTATTTAACTTACTTAAGATTCTTAACTTTATATTTAGTTACTTAACTTACTTAAGATTCTTAACTTTTAATTTTAGTTACTTAACTTACTTAAGGTTCTTAACTTTTAATTTTAGTTACTTAACTTACTTAAGGTTCTTAACTTTTAATTTTAGTTACTTAACTTACTTAAGGTTCTTAACTTTTAATTTTAGTTACTTAACTTACTTAAGGTTCTTAACTTTATTTTTATTTTTTATTTTTCTTTAAAGAAAAGGTTTTTCATTTTTCTTTTTTGTAGTATTTTTTATTTAAAAAATTGCGTTGTCCCCTCTCTGGAGCTAAAACGTATCCTTTAAAGTTTTTTGTAGTAAAAAAAATAAACAGAAATATAAATGATAAACAACTGTATAAGTCGAGATAAAACTAACATAATTCTAACGTTTCTAATCCAGGCTAAGGAACTTAAGCTAAACCGTACGGTGATTCTTAATCCATCTGATAAAAAAAAATTTTTTTTTCTT
This sequence comes from Trachelipus rathkii, assembly GCA_015478945.1. Lineage (NCBI taxonomy): Eukaryota > Metazoa > Arthropoda > Malacostraca > Isopoda > Trachelipodidae > Trachelipus > Trachelipus rathkii. The sequence goes on along the minus strand of JABUQX010011744.1, from coordinate 46,614 downwards.
AATCCAGATTATGTTTTAAATACTAATTGACAAAAGGTATACTAGTGTATGTCCAACATTGTCCTAAAATTAAAGTTCATCTTCAATATTTGAAGTTCTAATCCAGATTAGTGTACTTAAAATTAAGATCGATCTTAAAATTAAAGTGTATTCTTCGGAATTCAAAGAATATCTCCTTAAATCTATAAAAATCTATTCGAAACAAAAGGATTTCTCCTTAAATTTACAAAAATATACAGAAATTGAGATGAATTAATAGCCGGGAGGCAGATAGTAAGTCTGACCGCCTCTAACTATTGTATTCAAATCCAATTTAACAGGCGGAGGTTTGACAGAAGTCTTCGCTATAGTCTTCGTATTGTCACTTGCCTCTGCTTGTTGTACAGCCTGTTCTCTTATCCTTGTTTGACTTCTTGTAATTCTTGGAGTAGAATCTCTGGGACCGGAAAACAAATTGTGTGGTTTGTAGGATGGGTCCTGTTTTCTGTCATCTCTGATGATTTCCTTGGGTGGTGATTCTACAACAGTGGGAATTTGATATTGGCCATCCCTTTCAGGGACATTGGGAGATTTCTCTGGGGAAGGAATTCTTGGAGGGGATCCGCCGTAGGCTCCGTATATTTCACCTTCGTTTGCGGGCGGCTCCTGTGAAATTTCTCTAGCCGTAGTATCTACTGAAATCTCTTGCTGTATGGGGGATAAGGATGGTCTGAACTCTCTTCTTTGACCTGAGGGGTGAGAGGGTGTTCTTTGGAAGTCATTTTTAGGAGTGGAACAGATGAATTCTTTGTCAACACGTGCTCTTCCTGCGACTACATCGCTATATCTTCTTTCTACAATTCCGTCGTTCTGTCTCTTTTGTTCTACTACTTCATCGCTTGGTCTTCTGGTTTCCACCGGAATAGGTTCTTTGATGGGGGCTTGATAGCTTTCCCAATAGTTTCTAGCCTGTGTTGGCTGTGGTGGAGGAGCTGTCGGCGAAATGTATTCGAACTGAGTTGATTGACGGCTGTGGGGGATCTGGAAGAGGGTTGTGTTCACTCTGTGTCGGCTGTGGTGGAGAAGTTGGGAAATAATAACGGGAAGACGATGGTTCGGGTGGAGGAGAATAATCTTCGGCTTCATCCTCTGATTCTGAACCGATTCCTGATTCGCTTTTGGGCGCATCTTCATCTTTCTTCTCTTCGTCATCTTCCTTGGAGTTTAACATCCTTTTAACTTCATGAGGATTCCAAACTTCATCGTTCGTAAAGTCGAACCGTGTATCTGCAAACTTCTCAGCGGCAACTACCTTAGCATTGTCCACATGGACCGGAAAAGTCTTACCTGAACTTCTGCAAATTACCATCAATTTGTTTGGTCCTCTCAAACATCGGACAATATATGGCCCTTCAAACTTGGCACATAATTTTGAACTATGATAAGGCTTCTTGATTGCTCGGATGAAAACGTAGTCTCCGACTTTGAATTCTCTCTGCTTTGCCTTCTTATGTTGTTGCTCCAATGTTTTAGTTGTTTCTTTCTCCAACCTTTCTCTCGCCAAATCTCTTATATTATCGATCCTTTCCGTCAGCACATCCACCTCATCTGAAATGAACCTCATTTTCTCTGGTTTATTTACAAAAGGAGAAGCATAATCTTCCATTTCGTAAGGGACCCTTTTTACGTAACCGTGCAAAAGGAAGTGGGGGGATGAACCGATAGATCGATTGTAAGCGGAATTTATCGCGATTTGGGCGAAACTCAGATATTTATCCCAATCTTTGTGGTTGTCATTGACATAGTGTCGTAGGAAAGATTCGATATCAGCATTTATTCTTTCCACAACTCCGTTTTGGGATGCTTTGTAAGGCATGATTTCCACCTTTTTTATTCTCCAGGCCTTGCACAAGTCCTTAAACACCTGGCTTGTGAACTCCTGGGCATTGTCAGACACAAGAAGTTGGGGAGCACTGTGCCTACATATGACTCTCTCTTGCAGTGCTCGAGCAAATTCTTTACTTGTCCTAGTTTTACAAGGCACTAGTTCGACGTAACGCGTTAAAACGTCGCGGAAAACTAGTATATATTTGGCTCCGGACTCGGTACAAGTGGGGAGTTTTCCAATACTATCGACGTGAACGCGTGAAAAAGGTGTGTAGGGCAAAGGCCATCTGTTTATCTCTGCTACTGGAGGTTTGTGACCTTTTACTCTAGCACATGATACACAATGGCTGCAATATTCTTTCACCAATTTTGCTAAGTGGGGAAAAGCGTATTTTTCCTTCACTCTCTTTTCTGTCCTTATAGGCCCTCCATGTCCGCTGCCCAGCGAGGCATGGCATTGGTCTATCACCGTGTAGATCATACTGTCGGGGACCTGGATGACATAAGGATCGCTTTGTGTGGCGTAGTATAAAACACCTTTAATAAGAATGTGTGGATAGGTCTTTGGGTTTTCCTTAACCCATTTCACCAATTTTCCTATTCTTGGACATTTTTCTTGTTCTTTTATGAAGGTTTCCCTATTCAATGGAAAGTCTGTTCGAGGTAAATCACCTCTGTTTTCCAACACAGCTTGCATTACAAAAACGTTAGGTGCTGGGTGTCTACTCAAATAATCCGGCGGGATATTTGTTTTACCTTTTTTATAAACTATAGTGGGAGAGAAACTGTTTACGAACAGATTCCATCTTGCTAGACGTCCAGTCTGTTGTTTGTTCCTGGAAGATGAAACAAAGGGGCTGATTATCAGTGATAATGGTGACCTTATAGCCGAATACCGTGTTTTTGAACTTCGTCAAACAAAACACTACGGCCAGGCATTCCTTTTCTATCGTATCATAATTCTTCTCACTTGCTCTGAGTACTCGGGAGACGAAGGAAAGGGGTTTCTCTTTCCCTTCGTCGGTAAGCTGGTACAACACTCCCCCAATTCCGTAGTCACACGCATCTGTATTTACGAAGAATTCTTTGCTATAATCCGGAAATGTGAGCTGTGGTTGTACGACCAACTTATCTTTCAAAGTGTCAAATGCCTTTTGTTGCTTTTCTGTCCATACAAAGGGGACATTCTTTTTTACTAAATCATACAGTGGTTGTGCAACGACTGCGAAATTGTCTATTAAAAAGCGAAAATAAGAGAAGAAACCAAGAATGGACTGTGTCTCCTTGACATTCGTCGGAGGGATGAAACTTTTCATTGTTTCAACTTTCACAGGGTCAGGGCTAATCCCATCTTTACCTATCTTAAATCCTAGATACAAAACTGAGGACTGTAAGAAGTTGCACTTGGACAGTTTTATTCTCAAGTTGTTTTCTCGGAAAGCAGTTAGAACTTTTCTCAAATTTTCGAAGTGTTCGTTGACGTTCTTTCCTAGCACTAGTACGTCGTCAAGATAGACCTGTGCAACTGGTCCTAAAAGGTGATTTAAGGCCATGGTCATTGCCCTAGCATAGGAAGATGGGGCATTTCGGTGGCCAAAGGTCAAGCGGGTAGGACAGAATAACCCTTTCCTAGTCCTAAATGCCATTAGCTTTTGGGTCTCTTCCTCTATTTCTAATGCATGGTATGCATCGAGTAAATCTATCGACGTAAAAATCGTGTTTCCCCCGAGTGACGTAAAGATTTCTTCTATCGATGGAAGAGGGTAGACGTCCGGGACACTGTAGGAGTTGAGGTAGCGATAGTCAAGGCACACTCTTGGCCTTGAACTATTCTTTTTTGCCACTACCAGTAATGGAGAAGAATGGGGGCTGTAACAAGCCTTGATATATCCCTTCTCTAACGCTGCATCTGTGTAATCATCGATGTCCTGTAAGTACTTATGGGGTAACCGGTATTGTTTACGGAAGATTACTTTAGGAGCGTCAGGGAGTAGTTCAATTTTAAACTTCTGAAGCGGGCAGACCGGGACAGCATCATCATCAAGTGCTATTACATCATGGTAAGTCATCAAAAGATTAAGCAAGTCTTCTAAGTACTCTGGCTTTTCAAGGATGCTATTCTCAGCGTCTTCCTTTGACATCTTTTCTTCGATGATTTCTCTGTACACTTTCCTTAATTCTGTCTTGGATAGACCTTTGGAGCATGTGGCTACATTGGCTGACACTACTCGCTTGTGTCCACTTATGTCTGGGCTTCTATCGGCTGATTGGCTGATTAGTGGGTAACTATTTCCTAGAGTTATCCCTTTTTTCAAATGGAATTGTAGGTCACTCAAATTTATGTAACTGAGCACAATTCGATTATTCCTAACGGGACTGACTGTGTTACCTATATACAGTGGTCCTCTGGAAAGAGCTGGGGTCATGATACACTTCCGCTCCAAGTCAAAATCATCTTGAGTCTCAGGTTTATCCTTTATCTCAGGTCTAACCTTTATGTATCCATATGAGTTGCTTGGCAGTATAGTGTCTTCAATCACCTTCAAATCGATTACAATATCTTCATCGATCATTAAATGTTCATTTTGGTTAGGGTCAGGGTTCGTTGAAGCCTGTAAATTCTTCGATTGAGTCGAACTTTCTTTTTGAGTAGAAGTGTGCTTGTGTTTTGGCTTGGCTCCTCCATGCGCAGAACTGTGAGGTGGAGGGGAGGCTAGGATCTCTTCCTTTTCTGGCTCCGTTCTCCTTGTTTCTCGATTCAGTTGGGCTTGAGCGGTACCGTACGATGCAGAACTTCTTTTATTTCCCTGAGGCGCGGAGGGCCTGCTTGGGGGTATTACTGACAAAGTTGCTTCTTCTTCCTGTGGGAAATAACCGTTCGCGACGCGGTGGGGATTGACTGACAGGTTTTTCTTCCTTTGTAATGGAAGGGGACCGTGCGCAACATGTGCTGGGTCGACTGACAGGGTTGTCCGCCTTTCCTGTGGAAAAGATTGGTTCGCAACTGCTTGTTCAGTTTGGTTTAAATGTTTTAAAGTTCGATCAGAATCCCTAAAATATTTAGAATACCTATTATTAATTTTCTCCCCCTTGGCCACTAATGGCTTGGGTGGATCTTCTCTGGGCAGAGGGGAGTCCTTTATTTCTCTAAGGCTCTCATCTGTGTGTTCTCGGACTAAATATATACCATATTTGGCGAAGACCGGTATGTCTATCTCTTTACCTTCGTGGACAGACATCTTTGAAGAAAACATATTCAAAGTGATGGGTAAATTAGATAAAATGTTGTTTCCCAACAGCATGGACCAACTGGGTTCTCCCTGCACCTCGCTTACTTGGAAGGTGGTGAGGTAATATTCTTTGTGCATTCGGAGGTACAGCTGCACTTCTCCTTTTAATTTAGTTGGGTTGTTATCGACCCCTTGTACCACCAGGTCTGTTTTTCGGAGCGGTACTTTGAAGTTACCTTCTTTCTCTAACTCTTTTAAACGCTTGGGTGTAACGAGGGATATACTGCTCCCACAATCTAATAAAACACATGCTTTAGCCTCCTTACTGCCTATTGAGGGAGTAAGATGGACATTAGTATAGAAATGGTGTCCCAGTTTGTAAGGCTTTTCAATACTTTTCTGAAAAAATGTTTGGGCAACTTTTTTATCTTTTTCTTCATTTAATCCCCACTTATCATATCCTTTCTTATTTTTTCTTCTTACTGTTTTCCAGCCTTCGCCCCCGTCCGAAAATTTCCTCTGTCTGTACTTTCTTCGGAGAGGGAGAGGAAGGGCTCTCTATCTAAAGACTTATCTTCCTCTTCTTCTTCTTCACTACACTCAGAGTCTCTTCGTTGGCCTTCGGCCACATAAACTCTAGTGCTCTTTTTCTCACCGGAGGGCTTGTATCCTTCTTTCTTCTTCGTGAAGGTCCTGGGCCCTCGCCTATCTGTACTAAATCGTTCGGGTTTCGGGGCCTTTCTGCCGTTTTCCATATCGACTTTGCTGTTGTATGGAATGAACATTTGGTTTTCTCGAGAGGGTCTCCATGGTGGGGCATCCCTGCACTTGGGTTGCGAGCCCCGTCTGTGATAACCTTGACATATCCGGCAGTACGGCAATTCCCAGCGACAGAATCTCGACGAGTGACCGATTCCCTCGCATGAAAAACAAATATGATTTTCTCTCAAATCTTGTTCAGTCACTCCTCTAAATATTCCTCTGTTTTTTCGTGGAGTCTGCTCTGTTCTTGTCTCATCTGTCTTCCTCCGGAAAACATTAGTTGTTCTCATCTCTTCTCGTCTCTTATCCCCATATCTTGGTTTGTGGACAGGCTCTTTATTTTTTCTGTAAGAGTTGTTGTACTCTGGTTTCTGCCTATCTTCCCTTTCATCTCGGGCCATAAACACTTTTGTGGTGCGGAGTTCCGGTTGTCTCTTGTTATCCATTCTCAATAAAGCACCTTTCGAAATTAGATATAATTTGTCTAACAATTCAGCTAAACTTATTTCCATATCGATGGCTTGCAATATTTTGTCTTTTAATCTCTCACCATCCCTGCGTTCTGACAGGTTCTGCATGATTTTACCAATGATCATTACCTTTATATGTTTAGAATTAAACATTGCCTCCTTATCGAGGTCATACATCCTACTCTGATATTTTCTAAGCTTACTCTTTAATCCTACTATGAAATCTGTAAAAAGTTGTTCTTTCCCTCTTTTATATTCTACAAAGTCCACCCAGATCTCGAAAACATTTCTTCTATCTTCCGGTTGAAGGTAGGACTTCAACTGTGCCAAAAAATCTTCTAAGTTTTTAAACCGAGAGAAAACGGGATCATGGAGCAAATAATGCCTAGCTTCACTATCTAAATTCGATGTAATGGATGATCTGGCAAAAGTAATCTTTTGTTCTTCTGTTAGTGCGCCTAAAGCACTGAGTTTTTCTTTTAATGAAACAACATACTCCTCATACTGGATGCCAGTCCAGAGTCTGGTCTTTAAACTTTTACCATGGAGTTTCAAAGCTTCTGGCACCTCAGGCAGGGCAGGTGTAAAAAGATTTGCTTGGTAGACTGGGACTCCTGGTGTTTGAGGCATATAGGGATACCCATTCCACATTCCGGGATAAGAATACGACTGGTTAGGCATAGGGGTATACCCTGGTGGAATACCGCTGTACTGAAAACCACTATGCTGAAAAGATGGAGGGGGGGCACCCTGTGGGTGGCCACTATGATATGTGTTGTTCCCTGGTGTCCCTCCTTGAGGTTGTATCTGTGGCTGAGCAGCCATGCTGTGCCCTGTTGTCCCTCCTAGGGGTTGGTGCGGTGGCTGTGCAGCCATGCTGTACCCTGTTGTCCCGCCTAGGGGTTGGTGCGGTGGCTGTGCAGCCTGGTTGTACCCTGCAGGTGGGAGAGCTGGTCTCCTGACCTGATCGGGATTCAATAATGGGTCTTCTAGCCCTTGTAGAGCACCTACGGTTATTTCTTTACCTTCCCATTTATTCCCATGGGGTTTCGGTGTCTGAGGGTCTGTGGCACCCCAGTTTATTCGGCTCTTTTTCGGTACGGCACCCTGTGCGGTGCTGGGCATCAATTGTGAATCCAGTGTGCTGTCCACTATGGCGGTTTTCAAGTAATAGGGGGGATGGTCCTCTCTCCTTGGAGGTACCACTTCTCCAATACCGTGGGGGTTTTGCCTCAGAAGAGTGTGATCAGGATTTTGGCCAATATTCGGATCTGGATCTGGTGCTGGAGGGGTCCCTTGCACATCGCTACCCCCCCCTGGACCTTCATGTCCTTGTCCTTGGGCGCTATCTCCTTCATTCACCTCGAGATTTTCATTATCTCTCTCTAACTCCTCATTTGCATTTCCATTCTCCCTTTGGTCTAGATTTAGTCCATCTGCCATCCTTACTACTTAAAATTAAACACGAAAGTGGAACGAAATATCTTTAACGCGGTCACTAAAAACATGCAACGCGGCCGTAATACACGATATTAGCACTATTAGGTTTTACCGTAACACCTTAATATATATATATATATATATATATATATATATATATATATATATATATATACATATATATAAATATTTATACGCAAAATTACCTAAAAGGTAAATCACTTATTAAAAATTTTGCACAAAATGTAGGGTTTCTTGCAAGTTTGTGAAAAAATTGCCGAAGTTTTTTCCTTATCGACCGTGGTTATTTGCTACTACTTTTGACTTCTCCTCGATGAATTTACTCTATATATCATCAGGGATGAATGTTGAATCGAATTCATTCAAAAAAAAACTATCTGAAAATTCAGCTTGCCTGTATATATATATATATCTCCAAAAATAGTCTGGGGGTCCTAGGACCTTGGAGTGGACCTTCGCCTGGTCCTGCTGATTCTAAAAATATATATATATATATATGTTGTGGAGTTTATTTCCGCCGATATATATATATATATATATATATATATATATATATATATATATATATATTTTTTTTTTTTTTTTTGTTAATTTTTACAAAGTTATAATGGTTTCCATTTAACAATTTTTATTGTAAATGCCATGTGAGTACAACTCGATATCTCTTAAAATTAAAATTCCAATAGGAATTTGCATCATCAAAAAAAAAAGTTTTATCAAATTTGTTTTGTGGCTTCAAGAGACGCCATTTTGTATATAAGTCTAGCGGAGTAGAGAGGGAAGTTAAGGATTGTGAGCGGTGATTGTGTTTGGATCACAAAGACGCGTGTGTGTTTGTGCCTTGCTTCAAATGCTTCGATGGAGCACTTCAGAGTGCAAATTCTTTCTCTTTCTTTTCTGTAACTTCTCTTCCTTCCTTGAATAGTATAATGTTTATATATGCTTCTCGCACACACACACAATCATATATATATATATATATATATATATATATATATATATATATATATATATATATATTTAATGTAGAAGGGATAGAAAGAGGATTATAGTTAAGAATTTATAAAGAGAGAGGAATTTGAGTGTAGATTTTATCAAAAATTTCTTTGATTAGATTATCACCATCCACTATTTTTCCAATATGAAGCTTTGTTTACTAATATCACCCCACCATCAAATTTTCCCTTAAAATTACAAATTACTAGACCTATCAATATTATTTATTATGTAAATTTTTACCTTAAAATTAGCGTAGCATACACTGTAGGGCAATTTACGATAATAATAATAATAATAATAATAATAATAATAATAATAATAATAATAACAAAAAAATATTTTTTTTTTTCTTTGTTTATAATACGACTGGCCAGTCTCGCGAAACGTTCCGGAACATATTTTTTATTAAAAAAAATTTTTTAAATTTAATATTTATATATATATATATATATATATATATATATATATATATATATATATATATATATATTATATATTTATATATATAATTTTAATCGAATGGAGCCTCTAGTGAGGTCATTTGATTAAGAATTAGGTTCTTCATTGTGAAGTATTCTTACTATTTATCCTGCCCTCCTCCTTGGAGGGTGTTATGGGGACACTGAGAGAGGTTTTGCTGCACTGTCTATGTATCATTTGCCTGCAATTTTCTGACTTCTTGAGAAGATCCGTCGGATCCTGACAATGTGCCGTCAGTTGTCACAAATTTCTTCTTCTTGAGAAATAAGTGAACTATCAAGGAGTTGGAGTAACACTCAGTATCAATATCCAATTTATTTTTGCGTTTCCGCAGAGATTCAAATCGACAGTTAAAAAAACCTAGGAAATTTAATAAGGAAAATTAGGAATAATATTACACATAAACAATTTACGCTGTAATAAAAACACTTCGATTAAGATATTAAATATACATTTCATAATTTGGTTGCATGTATTGATTTTTGTTTACATGCTTTAGATTACATTCATAGAACATTTAAATAACCTTCTATTTAGATAATTTTCTCAGATAGTTAATATTTTTATCAGCATAAATACCACAATATTTATTTATTAATAAAATTACAAAACCTAGAGATTTATTACCTCCTCAGCTTTTTGTCCCACGAGGTTAGATATTAAATGAGAGAGCTCTGCCCTCGAGCTTGTTTCCAACCAGAATATTTCATCATATATAAATGAGTAATAATTTGACTGTGAGAATAAATGTTTTTTTTATATATATATATATATATATATATATATATATATATATATATATATATATATATATATATATATATATATTGTATATGCATATATATATATATACAGAAGCATATGTGTATATATATATATATATTTTGTACACCATATATATATATTAGGTATGGTATATATATATACATAGAAATGGTATGTATATATATATATATTAAAACACTGCAAAAGGATACTAGTCTTTTTTCCTTATTTCTGACTAAAACAGATATCTTTTATACTAAGCGATAGGAGGGGTATATATATATATATATATATATATATATATATATATATATATATATATATATTATGCGTAACTACACAATCAGAAAATCACTTCCACTTCAATCGTCAACATTCACAACTGGTTGCTTTTATAGCGTCAGAAAGACTAAATTTCCTTTCGGGAAGGAGAAGGCAAGAGCCAAGGTGGGTGGAAGTAATGCGTACAAAGCGAGACATGTAAATTTGCGTTCGTTTGGATATCGAACTGAGGTACTGAGACGTGACAATATCTTAGTTTCAACGGACGTTTTTGATCGTTTTCAAGAGTAAGAAATCCGTTTGATTATGTTCTGAAGAAAGGGTTCATATATATATATATATTATATATTATTATATATAATATATATGTTATATACACCTTTATTCCGATATATATATATAATATATATATATATATATATATATATATATTGTTATATATGTATATATATTATTATTATTATTATTATATATATATATATATATATATATATATATATATATATATATTATTATATATATATAAGTTATATATTATTATTATTAATGTTATATATATATATTATTATTATATATATATATATATATATATATTTAGATATAAATATGTACATTTATATATTTTAAATATATGTTATTCTTATATTATATAAATATTATATATTATATATTATACATATATATATTATATATATATTATATATATATATTTATATATATATATATATATATATATATATATATATATATATATATATATATATATAGAACACAAACAACATAAATTAACTCCACATATATTATATATATATATATATATATATATATATATATAGTATATAGTATATATATATATATATATATATATATATATATATATATATGCTTTCTTCTTTCTTTGTTCACCTTCCTTTGCCCAAGATTGGGGGTAAGGTGCTGTACAAGATCGGAAAAGAAAAGTGTAGAGAACATGGACAAACGTCGAAAGAAAGCCTCAGCCTTTACCGCCCCCTCTGTACCATTAATTAGTGAGAGCTCGTCACAGACAGAAAATCCACCCTAAAGCTTCATGGGACCTTGACGGACCCTCACTATGGTAAATCGTAATGAGGGAGAGTACACGCATACTCGAACGATGAAATTACCTCCCATTTTTAATGGTGCGTCTTTCTCTTTGCGTTCATATTCTTCACACACTCATCCTCCAGGCAGGTAATATATTACTAACCACCATTTATCCACACATCATATACACATGATTAAAGTACACACCCCACTTCTAGATAACACCTTACAGACATCCCTACTACTCATATCCCTGTGTGTGGGGGAGAAAGAATTTCCCACATCGTATGTCCTGCGTGTCGTAGAAGTCGACTAAGGGGCGGTGGTAGTTGGGTTGGCTGCCCACTACCACCTATCTCTTGCTAGGAATGCTGATGCATGCCTCGGAGATGGTCGTGATCGCCGTAAACGACCTTCTAACTTTCGGCGAAATTGTATGAATCGTATGGGTACATGGAATGTCAGAGGAATAAATGTTGAGGAGAAGAGGAGAGAGGTGATGGATGTATTTAGAAAGGGCAAATTTGATTTGCTCGCTGTGACTGAAACAAAGATGAAAGGAAAAGGTGAAATTAAGTGGTGTGGTGTGAAATGTGTGTGCTGGTGTGGAAGAGAATGAGAGAGGGAGAGAAGGAGTTGCAATTTTGATGAGTGACCTGTGGTACAAAGCTATGGTAGACTTTGTGTGTGAGTCCTAGAATTCTAATGGTTAAATTTAAGTTTGAAAAGGTCAAGGTGTGTGTGGTTGTGACGTATGGTCCATCTGAGGGAAACGTTGAAGAGAGTACGATTTTTTGGGATAATTTGAATGATGTTCTAGATGGGGTGAGTAGGAGTTTCAGATTGATAGTGTTGGGGGACCTGAATGGTTGGATAGGTGATCAAAAAAGGGATGGTATAACAGGTGGTTTTGGGGTGGGGGAGAAAATGAGAATGGTAGGAAGGTGATTGATTTCTGTGAAGAGAGAGGTATGTGTGTAAGTAATACTTTCTTTAAACACAAGAGTATCCATAAGTATACTAGAGTTGGTGTAGGTAGAGATGGTATCGAAGTGAAAAGTATGATTGATTTTGTGTTGGTGAAGAAGGAGATGTTGAAGTATGTGTTGGATGTTAAATCAGTGAGGGGTTTAGGAATGGGATTATCGGATCATTATGTTGTTCTATGTAAAATTAAGTTAGTGGGGGCTTGGATGGAGAGGAAGGTGATACGAAAGGAAGTAGGTAAAATTAAGAGTGAGAAGTTAAGTATGTAAGAGCGCTCGCTAGTAAATCGGTTGAATGTGAACAAGTTGATACTGAACAAATCTGGGGGCAAATGAAGGAAGCAATTGTTAGTAGTGCAAAGGAAGTGTGTGGATGTGCTAAAGTAGGAAGTAAGAATGTTAACAGTGAATGGTGGAATGAAGAGGTGATGAAAGCGGTTAAAGGTAAAAAAGAAGCGTGGTTGAATGTACTAAAAGCAAATGATGAAGTTTCAAAAGAAAGATGCTTGGAATTATATAAGGAGGAAAAAAGAAATACTAAAAGGTGTATACGTAGGAGAAAACAAGAGGTAAATGAACAGTTTGGAAGGAGGATGAATGGGGACTTACAAGGGAATAATAGGAAGCTCTTCTGGAAGGAAGCGCGAAAGGTTAAGAATGAGAATAAGGGGAATCTGCTTAGAATAATGAATAGGGATGGTGCTTTTGTAACTGATGAAATGGATGTGAGGGGAGTGTGGAAAGAACACTTCGAAAATCTGCACAATATTAACAGTAATGATGAGGTGTTAGTGAATGTGTGTGGTTTTGATGGTGCAAGAAGGAATAGGTATTTTGGGGATGAGGTTATTAGGAAGGAGGAGGTAATGGGTAGGGTGAGAAAGTTGAAGAATGGTAAATCTGCAGGTATAGATGAAATTACTAGTGAAATGATCAAGAGCGGAGGCGAGATGGTGATTGATTGGATTTGGAAGTTGTGTAATAAAGCGTTTATGGAGGGTATAGTTCCAAGGGATTGGAGGAGAGCGGTAATAGTACCCTTGTATAAGGGTAAGGGAGAAAAGGGGAACTGTAGAAATTATAGGGGAATAAGTTTATTGAGTGTTGTAGGGAAGGTATATGCTGGTATTTTGGTCGAAAGAGTGCGTCGAGTGACTGAGGGACTGATTGGTGAAGAACAAGGTGTGTTTAGGAGTGGTAGAGGATGTGTGGATCAAATCTTTACATTGAAACAAATGATTGAGAAAATGAGGGAGAAGAAGAATAAATTATATTTAGGTTTTATGGATTTACAACAGGCGTATGATAGAGTTAATAGGGAAGCTTTATGGCAGGTATTAGTGATATATGGTGTTGGTGGTAGGCTTCTGAATGGAATCAAAAGTATGTATGACGATAGTGAAGCGTGTGTAAGAATAAATGGTGTCAATGGTGATTGGTTTAGATTAATAGCGGAGTGAGACAGGGTTGTGTTATGTCTCCTTGGTTATTCAATGTGTATATGGATGGGGTTATGAAAGAATTCGAGGTGGGGATGGCAGGAAATGGTGTTAGAATGATGGAGAATGGAGAGGAGTGGAGGGTGCCCTACCTATTGTATGCGGATGATTTGGTTCTGTGTGGCGAGTCTGAAGAGAGTTTGAGAGGATTGGTGGAGAGATTTGGCAGGGTATGTAAAAGGAGGGTTTGAAAGTAAACGTAGATAAGAGTAAGGTTATGGTTGTGAGTGAGGACAGTCCTCAGTGTGA
>JABUQX010011744.1:17500-22500 GCA_015478945.1 Trachelipus rathkii | reverse complement strand
ATTAGAAAGATGACTAGCTGGTTAAAGTGGAACTGGATGGTTCATGTTGCAATACTGAAAGACAAAAGATGGGGCTCGAGGTTAATCAGATCATTAAAAGACCATATGGTGAGAGAACTTTTGGAAATTCGAACAATAATGGCAAAGAAGAACACAAGAGCGGAGTATTTGGCAACAAATGGGAGGGTCTGTGTATATGTGTAGTAGAGGACAAGGGACGATGATTCGTCCCGGGCAGTGAAAAACAATAAGGATTAGGCAAGCAAATGAAAATAGAAGGTAAAAAGATCTACAGAATCAAAATCAACACAGCTAATTTCTTTATACTTATTTCGTTTATTTTTCATTATTTCCATATTTGTATATAATGAGTTATTAATGACCAAAGATAAATTATTATTATTCATTTAACAATTTTACCTTTTTAATTTTTATTTCTGTTTTTCTTCTTTTTAATTTTAAATTTAATTTATATATATATATATATATATATATATATATATATATATATATAATAGTTTAGTACCAACCAATAATATATATATATATGCCTAACTATATAACTAATAACAACAATAATATGTAATAATAATAACATATATATATATATATATATAATATAATAACAACATTTTTAATTTTATATATATTATATATATATATATATATATATATATATATATATATATATATATATATATATATATATATATATATATATAACCTTATTGAAATACACATATATATTATATAGATATATATATATATATATATATATATATATATATATATATTATATATATTTATATATATATATATATATATATATATATATATATATATATTCCGTATGAAGGGCAAAGCTCGGAGGGGTACGAAATTCACCCGGGGTCGAGGGAAATTTGCAAGTGAGATCCAAGATAAAGTCCGACATGCCCCGATACAAAGCGTTTGAAAGTGTGAGATTCAAATATAATTGAGAAAATAGATAAAGATATTGTGTTACAGGCTTTACCAGAGAAGCAATGTGAGATTGAGCATAGCGGTTAAGTGTGTGGTCCAAAAGTTGAATAGAAAAAAAATGAAACTTTGTAGAAAGGCGTCACGTTTGATCATTTTTCAATGGAGCTTTGCCCATTGTATTAGCCACTTAATAAAGAGAGTGACACAGACAGAGAGAGAGAGAGAGAGAGAGAGAGAGAAGGGAGAGAGAGAGAGAGAGAGAGAGAGAGAGAGAGAGAGAGAGAGAGAGACTGGAGAGAGGTAGTGAGAGCAGGAGAGTTGATAAGACAAAAAGATCATAAACTCCACCATTTTAAAGAGAGTTATGAGAGTGGAAACACTCAAGATGTGTGAGGCTTACTCAATACATATATATATATATATATATATATATATATATATATATATATATATATATATATATATATATATATATATATATATATATATATATATATATATAAATTACGGAATCCTTCTTTTAAAAAATCTAATTAAAAATAATGTAGAAAATATCTAATTTACTTATGAGTTATTTCAATTGATATTTTATTCTTTTTGATCTTATGACATTTTTGCAGTGATCTCGTCAGAATATTGATTAATACAAATGCAAAGAAACGAAGATCCTCAAAGCCAATGGGGGAACGAGAGACTCTAAGATCCTTAAAGCCAATGGAGAGATGCAATGATCTTTAAAGACATTGGAGAGGAGCAAATATCCTCAATGCCAATGGAGAGACACGAAGACCTTCAAAGCCAATGGAAAGACGCAAAGATCGCAAAGATCCTCAAAGTCACTGGAGATAAGTGATGATCATCAAGTTACAGGAGAGAATTGAAGATCCTCAAAGCCATTGGAGAGATCACAATATTGAATCGAATGTTTCTCTCTACCAAAATATACACTGGCTTTCGACTTTGAGTTGGATTCCTTTAGTCACCCTAGTTGGACTTAGGTTAGGTCTAGAACTGGTTAGATTAATATGCTAGGTTACAAGTAGGGCCTCAGAATCTATTATAGTGTAATCTGACTCCTGTTCCGATACCAAATGCGAATATCACACCCAAGTCCGATTGCAATTCTGATCCACCAAATTTAACCGTTCCTTTATTTCGTCATCTCAGATAGCAACAGCAAAATTCTTGAAGAATCCCGTCCCTCTTTTTTAAGCTTTATCAAATTTCCTACCAGATGTTCGTTCGGAATAACGTTGACAGGTTAAACTCATTATGAGACATTTAAATAATATAATTTTCATGGAACGAGCGTTCCTGATTCATTAATTCAAAGGTTCTCAAAACTTTGGTCAGAGAACTCCTTTACCTTCTTCGAAACATTTAGGATCCTAAAGAGCTATTGTTCGTGAGACATTTTGGTATCGATCTATCAATATGCGACGCATTAAAACTAACAGAGTAGCTTTTAAAATACCTAGTTTCTACATCATTTAAAAATGAAAACAATAAAACACAATTGAAATGATCATATGTTGTCACTTTTTTTTTGTGGAAATGTATCATATACGAATTAGCGAGAAGAATAGTATTGTTTCACTTTGTTTTGTCAAGGAATCCCCTGATAGGGTCTTTGAAACTTCGATAAGACATCAGAAAGAGACTCGACAGCCCCAAGGAGAGCAATTGAAATGGTCTCGAGGATTCAAGGAGAGCTTTTGTAAGGGTTTTGGGTATCTCTGAAAGAGCGCCTAAAAGGGTTTCGGGGATCCCCATGAAAAAAATTGAAAAGTTTTCGGGGATCCTCATGAGCGCTAAAAAAAGCATTATATATATATATATATATATATATATATATATATATATATATATAATATAATATATATATATATATATATATATATATATATATATATATATATATATATATATATATATATATATATATATATATATATATATATATATATATATATATATATATAAATATATATATATAATATATATATATATATATATATATATATATATATATATATATATATATATATATATATATATATATATATATAATTTATATATATATATTTAGAAATATATATCTTCTATAAAATATATACTATACTTTATATATTTGTATATAATATGGCATAATATATATATATATATATGTAATAATATATACATATATATATGTAATATATATATGCTATATATGCTATATATATATATATTACTATATTTTTAAAGAATGATTAGTTTTACGCACGTATTTTAACTCGTGTTCCTTTAATCCCCATTAATACTTATTACTTAATTGAATAACATTGGTAAAAACGAATCATTTGACCGAGTTTTTATCTCCGTGTTTTGATTTTACATTTAAAATTTTTTAATCTGATTAAACAACATATATTCGATAATTATCACTTTCACTCCGTTTGTTGCTAATGAACTAATCATTTAAGCAAATAAATACCTTCACTCATAAAAACCACAACATAAACAAACAAACAAACACACACATATATATATATATATATATATATATATATATATATATATATATATATATATATATATATATATATATATATATATATATATATATATATATATATATATATATATATATATATATATATATATAAACATACTTTTTAAAAAGATATCTAACTGCTGCTTCCATTTTGCAAAGTATTGTTTCAGTATTTTTTTTTTACGGAAACTCCAAATTCTCTTTCACACAAGTTTTTAATGCTATAATTTTTTAATGTTCATTTTTTTTAATATATGCATTAACGAATCTTTCTACAAAATAAAAATTTCGAAAATTTCCAGAATTTCTTCTTGCCACACTTCCCATTTTCTATCTTGTGAAACGGATTTCATTTCCCATCATCATTATTCCTTTGTTATATTCTTGCAGTTCATTTACACAGAAGGCATTATTTGCTTTTGAATCTCTTCTCTTACGTTTGAGTTTCTCTAAATAGTATATAACTTTTTGTTCTTATATAGCTCACACTCGTACACATGTAAGCACAAGATGGTCCAAATATAAATAAACATTCTGAAATGTTTAATAACACTAACATAAGCTAATCCTAGAACAGTTATATGAAATTAATGGCTACCGTAACCATTGCAATCTTTCATTTTTCAAAAATATTCTTTCATTCGGCAAAAAGTGGATTTTTTATAAAGTTTTTCATTTTAGGTACCTGAAAATCAACAATAATTTGTGTTGTGTTTTTAAATAAAATATATTAGAGTTCTCTTTTCCAAAATAAGACAAATCTTATTAAAAATTATAGAATGTAAAATGTTAATGATTAATCCAAACTACAGTATTGATTAATCCCAGTAAATTCGGATCATTAAGATAATTAAAATAGTCCTAATGATTATTTTTATTTGAGAGTGTTGTGAGAAAAATACAATTGGCATGCTATAAGTTTTAAAACAAAAGAGAAAATTCATGAAATTGAACTGAAAATAACTTGCGAAGAAAATAATCCTGGAGCTCGTGAAATCTCTCTTCAAATTCCATATTCTTCTGAAAATTTTAAAAAAAGCGTGTAGAGAAACATTATATCGGATTTTAAACTTAATTCGTGTCCACAAATAGAAAAATAATGACAAAATTAAATCACTTGAACAAGTGTCAAAATGTTGTTGAAATTTACTCTATCACGTAAATTAAGTTGTTGAAATTTTGAGAGACGAAAAGATGTTCACAACTGATTGGCCCTGGGCAAACAGCAGAACAGAGTTTGTGATGCTCATGACAAAATAAGATTTCAGATGTCTGGTGAACCCTTTTGCTTTTTGAGTTCTCATCTTCCTAAGAGAGTAATGGTTTTCAATGATGCTTCAACTTTAAACTTGGTAAAACCTCAAATCATTTTGTTGAACCTGGTGGAAAACCCAATGGGGATTTTCATCGAAAAACTCTTTGGCCAAATTGATATCAGACACAAAATCTTTTGTAACTGGCAAACAATTTGTATGGAACAAGATCACATACTGCAAAGATA
>JABUQX010011744.1:2500-12500 GCA_015478945.1 Trachelipus rathkii | reverse complement strand
AAGCAATATCATACCTTTCAAACTTTGCTTTTGTTACCTTGACATCGCTGTTATCAAACTGAATTATCTGCATTCAGAGAAAATTAATGTTTTTTTAAATACACATATTTTTATTTCTTGAACGTTCTGACAACTTAGATGACGAAATAAATACAGAGAACGTAAGCTCAAGTATCAATATAGTTAGTTGATTAGTTCATCAGTCTTCTAGTAGCTGTTCAAGTGGAAATACGTTGTCTTTGATAGGTGCATTCATCACAGATGGCATCAAGAGGTTGCAAATACCAGGCAGACTCATTTTGTTATGTCTGCTGTCAATTTATGAAGATACGAGTAAAAACGTACCCTGTGAATAAATCTGCTAAAATTTGCGAGGCCTATAAGGCATATTTTGGCATGCCTGTTGGGGACCAAGACAAGCAATGGACACCTCATTTCACCTGCGAACTTTGCAAAAGAACTCTAGAAGGTAATATATAAATATAAATATATATATATATATATATATATATATATATATATATATATATATATATATATATATATATATATATATATATATATAGTAAGCTTGTATATATATGTATCAATATATATATATATATATATATATTAGAGGTGTAGTGATTATCTGCATCCGCATCCGCATATGCGGATATCCGCATCAATTTTCACTATCCGCATCCGCAACCTCATCCGCATTTTCACTATCCGCATCCGCAACCTCATCCGCATAAATTTTTTGCGGATAGCGGATAGTATTCATCAATGAATTATTATGAGTATCGTGTGTGCACTACCTTATATATATATATATATATATATATATATATATATATATATATATATATATATATATATATATATATATATATATATATATATATATATATATATATATATATATATATATATATATATATATATTAAAAGTAACGGACTTTCAAGGATCACAGAAACAGTCATGATGGAGATAGATAATAGATTTCAAACTCTGCAAAACTTTTCTAAATCTTAGATACAAAACAAAATTTCTTGAATCACGTGTTTCACAGACTGTTAAAATTAATTTGGGATGCCTATGCGATGAAATGCTGCTAAAGGCGGAACTATCACTAGCCAATAAAAAGCAAAAGATCACAGAAACAGACACGCAATTACCATCTATTAGCGATATCATTGCCGAATCCATGAACGTTTTTTTGGCTTCTAGCACAAATCTAGCAGCGATGTTCGGAGTGTCAAAAGACACTATCATTGATCGAAGAGTATCAAAAGAGAAAAAGCTTGAAATCAGATAAAGATCCACTGGTTTTGTGGCGTAATAATTGTAAAAGTTTTCCACATCTTTCAGAAGTCGCCAGGAAAAAAAATCTTAGCAAGCCCTTTAACAAGTGTGGCTAGTGAGCGTCTTTCAGTGGTGCAGATCTCATTTACGACGAAAAGAGAAGCAAACTCTCCTCTGAAAGGGCTCTGAAGCTTTTGTTATTGAAACATAATTTGGAATTATTAATTTAAAGCATTAATATATATAACCTTTTCCAAATGGATGGAGGCTTGGGAAAGAGGTTGGTGGGGTGCAAAAGAGTTGGGTCCAAGCGTCCTGCACTCTGGTAATACGGGTATATATATATATATATATATATATATATATATATATATATATATATATGTGTGTGTGTATATATATATATATATATATATATATATATATATATATTATATATATATATGTTATGTGTGTGTGTGTGTGTGTGTGTGTGTGTGTGTGAAGTACCTGTGGCTAAAACTTAAAACTTAACTATCCGCTATCCGCATCCGCAATCCGCGGATAGTGATTTTTACTATCTGCATCCGCGGATAGTGAAAAATCACTATCCTCTACACCTCTAATATATATATATATATATATATATATATATATATATATATATATATATATATATATATATATATATATATATATATATATATATATATTTATATATATATATATATATACCCTGGGGTATGTTAATTAAAAGTTACCAAAATTATTACCCTCTTTTGCATTGCAAATTAATTAAACTTTTATTTAATTGGTAACTTTTTAATTAACATATACACGCCCAGGGTCTAAAAAAGTCCCCTATTGTTATTCCTACGTTCAAGTAGTAAACTATTTATATATATATTTATATATATATATATATATATATATATATATATATATATATATATATATATATATATATATATATATATATATATATATATATATATATATAAATATATATAAATATATATATATATATATATATATATTTATATATAAAAATATATATATATATATATATATATATATATATATATATATATATATATATATATATATATATATATATATATATATATATATATATATATATATATATATATATATATATATATATATATATATATATATATATATATATGTGTGTGTATATATATATATATATATGTGTGTATATATATATATATATATATATATATATATATATATATATATATATATATATATATATATATATATATATATATATATATATTTATTTTTTATTTTTTTATATATATATATATATATATACTGTATATAGTTTTGCTTGTTCTGAATTTGATATCTATATAATCTTTAAGTGAAAGGTTTAAATTTATAAAATATATTTTTTAATAACAATGAGTGAAAAAGATATTTAAATTCGTATATTTTTTTTTTTCGCATGTTGATACAGGGGGGAAAATAAATACATGAAATTCGCAATCCCACGAACTTGCAGAGAGGCAACTGAACACTCCAGCAATTGCTTCTTCTGTTTGGTGGACCCGTCCAAGAGCCGAGCTGGAAAAATATGTACCTGATATCATATATCCAGACCTTTCGTCATCCATTGCCCAAGTGCCACATTTTTTTTTTTTTTTTTTTTTTTTTTTTTTTTTACAGTTGTCACCACCACTCACGGGCAGAGCCCTATTCAAGGAGGGGGTGTGGAGCTGAGCTCCCTGTACCAATTCCTCCAAAAGGAAGATAGCTATCTTAAGAAGAAAGCAGCAAATCAGAAGACGATGCACTCGTTGATCCTGAATATACTGTAGTTGAGGAGAGAAACACATATTTCCCAAACCAAGAAGACATCAACGACTTCATCAGAGATCTTGGTCTCACAAAGTCCAGTGCAGAGTTTTTGACGTCGAGACTCAAGCATTTGTTGTAAGTGTGAAAAGTCGCAAGTAAAACGTCACCGTTCTTTTTCAACTTTTTTCACCAGTCAAGATGGGCTTTGTTTTTGCCACAATGTGACAGATTTTTTTGAGGCACTTGAAACGCCTGTCACCCGTGCGAGTTGCACCTCCTCAGTGATAACTCATTG
The DNA here is from genome assembly GCA_015478945.1 of Trachelipus rathkii. NCBI lineage: Eukaryota > Metazoa > Arthropoda > Malacostraca > Isopoda > Trachelipodidae > Trachelipus > Trachelipus rathkii. The sequence goes on along the minus strand of JABUQX010011744.1, from coordinate 9,111 downwards.
AAGAGTCTCAAAGCTGTGCTACTTCATTTATCTCATAACGGGAACATGTATCCATCTCTTCCCTTGGCTCACTCGGTGCAGCTCAAAGAGGAACACAGTAGTGTGAAGCTATTGTTAAGTGCCTTGAAATATGAACACAATTGGGAAGTTATCTGAGATTTCAAAATGGCCGTCTTGATGATGGGTTTCGAAGGCGGCTTTACCAAGTTTCTATGCTACCTTTGTTTCTTGGACAGCAGGCCTTCCGTAGAACACAATCAAAGGCGGGATTGACCATGGCAAACAAGGTTCAGTGCAGGCCTGTAGGGAGAAACAATTTCAAATGGGAGCCTCTGTTGGACCCTCAGAAAATATTGTTTCCTCCACTACACATATAATTAGGCCTCATGAAACAGTTTGTCACAGCTCTAGATAAGGAGTCTTCAGCTTTCATCTACCTGCAAGGCTTCTTTCCTAAGCTGTCTGAGGCAAAAGTCAAAGCCAGTGTCTTCGTCGGACCACAAATAAAAAAGATCATAGAGTGCAAGGAATTCCCGAAGAAGCTGACTAGGACAGAAAAAGCAGCTTGGAACAGCTTTGTTGCAGTGGTTCGTGGCTTCCTTGGAAATCACAAGGCCGAAAACTATGAGGAACTTGTTGAGACCTTGGTCAGGAACTACAGCAAAATGGACTGCTAGATGTCCCTCAAAGTCCATATCGTTAATGCTCATCTTGCAAAATTTAAGGAGAACACGGTGGCGTACTCAGAGGAACATAGCGAGCCATTTCACCAGGATATTCTGGACTTTGAAAGCCGCTACCAAGGATCATATAACGAAAACATGATTGGAGACTATATTTGGGGGTTGATTCGTGAAAGCAACTTACCGTATAAACGTATATACATAAACGCATATATATAAAAACTTTCTCACTTCTAAATATTTTGAGGTCTGTTGTATAAACAAAAAATAAATAAATGCTACTTTTGAGTTATATATCGTTTTTCTACTTTGTTTAACCAAGAATGATTATATTCACCAATGTTTTATATTGGAATTGGTAAATTTGCAAAATATCATTATCCTGGTCACAAAATCATGGTTTGGAGAAAACATTAGCCATTTTTCATACCTTCTAAATATAAGAAAATAGGAAATTACAGTTGCCCAGTGACAAACAATGTTCTACATAGTGATATAATTCATTAAATGGAAAGTAGTAAACCAAAAAGAATAAAAGATGGTCGACATCAAGAGCTGTGGTTAACCCAGTTTAAATGAATAAATTTATATTTGACCTCCCCAGTTCTGAAGAAGCAACTTCAAGAATACTTCCTTTAAAGAGTTAGAAACATTCAAGCGAAATTTGTAACCGTTTATCTAAGAATCGTTTATATCAAGATTCAAGAGCACTAAAACTAGCACTTGGGTTTACAAAATTGGAAACAAATCATTGATCTTAATTTAAAGTATCTCAAATAAAAAGTTAGAGAGAGAGAGAGAGAGAGAGAGAGAGAGAGAGAGAGAGAGAGAGAGAGAGAGAGAGAGAGAGAGAGAGAGAAAAGAGAGAGAGAGAGGGAGAGAGAGAGAGAGAGAGAGAGAGAGAGAGAGAGAGAGAGAGAGAGAGAGGGAGCAATGTAACCTTCCCGCATGAAATAAGAATTTGGCTTAGTTTGAGTCGCTCATTCTACATTAAAGAATCAATGGCAACTAATAATAATAATAATAATAATAATAATAATAATAATAATAATAATAATAATCATAATAATAATAATAATAATAATAATAATAATAATAATAATAAAATAATAATAATAATAATAATAATAATAATAATAATAATAATAATAATAATAATAATAATAATAATAATAATAATAATAATAATAATAATAATAATAATAATAATAATAATAATAATAATAATAATAATAATAATAATAATAATAATAATAATAATAACAATAATAATAAAAATAATATTGCTTTTTTTCAGTTGAAAAATTTCTCTCCTATTTTTAATAAAACTATTCCTAATTTAATGTAAAGAAAACTTTTTTTTTAAATCTTTTGAAAATTTTTCTCCTAATACTTTGTTGAAAAAGAATTTATTTTAATAAATGAAAAGAAATTTAACAAGTGCAGCAGACAATGCAAATGAATTCATAATGTTCAATTCTCCTAATTTAAAACTTTTTATTTATTCATTCGCTATATATATATATATATATATATATATATATATATATATATATATATATATATATATATATATATATATATATATATATATATATATATATATATATATATATATATATATATATATATTATTATACATTAATATTGTTAGTATATGTATATATTATATATTATTATTGCATATATATATATTATTATATTATATATATTATTATTATTATATATATATATTATTATATATATATATATATATATATATATATATATATATTATTATGTGTTATGTAAATTTTAGATAAATATATATATATATATATATATTATTATTATATATATATATCCATATATATATATATATATATATATATATATATATATAGAAACATATAATATGAATGTGTGTGTATGCATGTATGTATATATATATATATATATATATATATATATATATATATATATATATATATATATTTATAGATATTTATATATATATATATATATATATATATATATTATATATATATATATATATATATGCATATATATATTTTTATTATATATATAGCTTAGTATGTAAAAAACATTATATATATATCATATATCTGTATTTTAGAGTATGTTTATATATATATATATATATATATATATATATATATATATATATATATATATATATATATATATATATATCAAAGTAGGAGGCCTGAATTATTGAAATACTGCAAATATATTAAAGTTAGTAATAAATTTTTTACATAATAAAAATGGTCTTCTAGATGTTGAGAGCGTGAGCTTTCGATCTTACTAGATCCTCTTTCAGACGCTTTGAATTGAAGACTGAATGAAATATTTATATAAAGATTGTTATGTGAGAAAAGTTTTTAAAATAATTAAAATTAGATTTAGTTAAACTTAGTTTTGATTTTTTTGAAAAAAGGTGTGGTGTTCAAAATTTTGTTTAAGGTGGGGTCAAGGGTATGTTCACCTTGTAGTATGTTAAAATTGGGAAAGTTTTTAATGCAAAGGGATTCAATGAGTTTGCGTTGTGTGGGGTCGAGTACTTGTAAAATGGGTGTCATGCCATTAATGTTAATGTTGTGATTGAATTGGGTTCTGTGTAATGTGAGTGCCGAGTTTTGTGAGTCAAAAGTGAGGTCATGTTTGTGTTGGTAATGGCGTCTAGTGAAATCATTAGTTTCGCCAATGTAGCAAGAGGTACAGTTAAAACAAGGGATTTTGTACACACATTGTGAAATGTTATTGAAGGTGTGAGTAGGCGGTTTGAAAATGCGTTTTAGGGAGGATGTGTTGGAGGTAGTTAGTCTTAGAGATGTAGGTAAGGATTTAATGATTTTAATATGTGGGGTATGAGGGATTGGTAAATAAGAATAAGTGTTAATGGGAGTTATAAAATTTCTTTTTTGCTTGTTTGAGAGAGTGAGAAATTATGTTTTTAGGGTATGAGAGTTTAGTGAAGGTGTTGAAAATATAGTTGAATTCAGTTTGTAGGAAAGGAGGAGAGCAAATTCGAAGGGCTCTAAGAAAAAGCATGGTGCGGTCAAGGTGGTCCAAATATGGCGTGTGTGGAGTGGGAAGAGAACCAGTGAATATAGGAAGGGTTAAAAGTTGGTTTACGATAAACACTGTAAAGCAAAGTGGGACTGTTATCCCAGGTAAGTAGGGTGTCAAGGAATGGTAAGGTTTTGTTGTTGGAGAGTTCCATGGTAAATTTTATGTTTGGATGGATGGAGTTGATGAAGTTAAGTATGAGAGTGGGGTTATTGGTTAAAGGTGTGGAGATAAAAATATCATCAACATAACGAAGCCATGTTGTGTTAGAGAGAAGAGGGTGATTAAGTATGAAAAAATGTTCTATCAGTTCCATGAATAGGTTACTGAGAATGGGGGAAAGGGGAGAGCCCATGCTTAGACCTGAGTTTTGTTTGTAATGTAGGTTGTTGAAATGGAAGAAATTATGTTCAAGAGAGAGGAGTATTAATTGTTTAAGGAAAGGGAAAGGGTATTCTAGAGTATAGGTGTTTTCGTTAAAATACCTTTCTAATAAAGAGATGGTGAATGGGACGGGCACGGAGGTAAATAGAGAGGTAACATCGAAACTGAGGATGTGGTTGTTATGAGGTGTTATGTGTTGTGTTTTTTGGATAAAATCATCAGTGTTTTTTAGATGAGAGGGAGAGATATGTCCAAGTAAAGGTTTGAGCTGTTTAGACAACCAAGAAGATAATTTGTAAGCTACAGAGTTTGTGTTGGAGATGATAGGTCGTACAGGGTTATTTTGTTTATGGATTTTTGGGATGCCATAGAATTGTGAGAGACGAGGGAGGCTAGGTTTTAAGTCAGTGAGAAGGTTGGGAAAATCTTTTTGTTGTTGGAGTTTTTAAGAGGATTTTTGTTAAGAAGAGTATAAGTAGTGTTATCGTTAAGTAAGATATTGCATTTTGAGATATAATCAATTTTGTTCATAATTACTAAATTTTGACCTTTATCCGAACGGGTGACTTGATTATTTTTTAGTGAGGTGATGCCATCTTGGAATTTTTTAGGGGTAGTATTTCGATGCGTAGAGGTAATAATCCCATCAATTAATAAACCTTTGATAAAATCATGATTGTAAGTAGAATTAGAGGTCCTGGATTTCCATAGCTCAAAGTCCGTGCAAAATTGAAGTAGAGGGTCCATTTTCTGTAGTGAAAAAGAGAGTCCATAGCCTAGTAGTATTTCTTCATCTTTGGTAAGGATGTAATTAGATAAGTTAATAATTTTATCTGCAGAAGAGTTTTTTGTCCATAAACTGTTGTAAAATATATGATTGAATTTCTGTTCCAGCATTAATTTTTTAGATAAAAAAGCAGTATTTTTATGATAATGTGCCTGGTTTAGTAGGTTGGTAAAATCCATATGAGAGTTTGGAAATAATTGATACCAAGATTGTTGAAATATTTTAAAACTATGGTAGCATTTAGCAAAAGTTCGTTTAACTTCTGATCTTACAGCAGAGATTTTGGCTATGAGAATTTCACGGAAGACATCAGGGAAGGGTGAAGAGAGATCGACAGTTAAGTTACGAGGTAAGGGAATGAAATTTCTCAGGGGCATTTGTAGTCGATGAGAGGTATTTACTCAGATAATTTTTGTATATGGCTATTGATTTGTTCTTGGAACAAATTTTCTCAAGAAAAAAATTCTGGAAAAATTTTTTAAAACTTTCTTGCGTATACAAAAAATTATCTAAGTAAAAGGTGTATCTCGCCCAACTATACAAGCCCTCTGAAAAATTTGATGTTGATCGGATAAGTAGAAAAAAAATATCTTATCAATATTTCACTTTTTCAAAAATTTATTCGTTCAAAAAGTGAAATATTAAGATATTTTTTTCTCATCAGATCAACATCAAATTTTCTGGGCTTGTATAGTTGGGCGAGATACACCTTTTTACTTAGATAATTTTTGTATACTCAAAGAAAATTTAAAAAATTTCAAAATTTTTTTTTGAAAATTTGTTCCAAGAACAAATCCAAAAACTAATGCATATACAAAGAAATTATCTAAGTAAAAATGTGCATCTCCCACTACATATGCCTGAAAATTTCATCCACTTGCCTGAACAGAAAAAAATTATCGCAATTTTTCATTTCAAAATTCAAAAAAGTGGGTTTGGAAATTGGACAACGCTGAGCACAAAACTCAAAAAATCGAAAAAATAATACGTGCATTTTGTAGGTAATGGACCCATCTATAATATTTCAAGTTTGAAGTCATTTCGAAAAAATTCTTGGAAGTTGATACGAAAATGTCAAAACATGGGTTTTGAAAATTGAAAATTTTGAAAAATGACTACAGACACAGAAAAACACCCGGAAACAACGTTTTAGAGGCTAAAAAAGCTATACTTGGTATTTTAACGAAAACACCTACACTCTTGATTACCCTTTCCCTTTACTTAAACAATTAATATTACTCTCTCTTGAACACAACTTCTTCCATTTCAATAACCTACATTACAAACAAAACTCAGGACTAAGCATGGGCTCTCCCCTTTCTCCTATCCTCAGCAACCTATTCATGGAACTGATAGAACATTTCTTCATACTCAATCACCCTCTTCTCTCTAACACAACATGGCTTCGTTATGTTGATGATATTTTTATCTCCACACCTTTAACCAATAACCCCACTCTCATACTTAACTTCATCAACTCCATCCATCCAAACATAAAATTTACCATGGAACTCTCCACCCTACTTACCTGGGATAACAGTCCCACTTTGCTTTACAGTGTTTATCGTAAACCAACTTTTAACCCTTCCTATATTCACTGGTTCTCTTCCCACTCCACCAACACAAAATCAGGTGTTTTAACTTCCCTTTTTCTTAGAGCCCTTCGAATTTGCTCTCCTCCTTTC
>JABUQX010011743.1:17500-37072 GCA_015478945.1 Trachelipus rathkii | reverse complement strand
GCACCCGGAGCTTCAAAGGGCATGGTGGAAAATAATACATTCATAGGTACTCTTTCTAATGATGCTTTTTGATGGAATGTGATTGGTTTCTACTTGTTTAATTTGTTCTTTTTCACCATCGTTTTAACGTTCGGTTTTTCTTGGTAATTTGTCTAGCGTTTTGGGACGGGCCCCGAATAACGAACCTTCATATTTATAATGACAAGCTTAAATTATCAAATTCTTATTTTATTTTTTCCTACTCCTGAAAACTTAAAAAAAAACCCTTTTTCTTTTATATACCTCGGATCAAGGAGAAAGTTGGCTACGATGATTGAAGAGACACGGAAGAACGAACAGTATGTCATTCTATCAATAGAGTCAAAATAATGTTTCTTGTCACAGTTCGTTGTTACTTAGTGTTTCCTTCATTTTGGTTATATTTCTAGAGAGACTCTCGTTACCAAAAGAACTTCCCTCCTCTTCACTTTGTGTAGATGACAATATGGGATTATCTGTGTTAAAAACAGAGATTTTCTAAATGAATGTGAAAAACATCCTTGCATGAAAGCAACTAAGGTGTCACTCAGTGCAGTTTTTAGTTTTATTCTTCATACGGTTTTAATGCTTCTGTAGCACATTTTATGGCTAACCATTCGTCCCAGTCACTTGTTGGCATATTCTCGTTTACTTTGGGAACAGAGCTTGATGAATACAAAAATTTATAAACTCTCTCTTCACGTTCAGCTAAATAAGAGCCAACTCGTTGACATCATTTTGGGGAGTGAACATATTACAACTCTTGTAGCAAATCGTATCAGAATAACTTTAACTTTGCGTTGTATGCAATCATTTCTACTTGACTGCATTCTGTGAGGTTTCATTTGATGAGAGATAATGAATGATTTACAATTTACTGCAATTAGCACTTACCCACTTTGCAATCACATTCTTCACTTATTTTCTGCGGGATAATTAGCTTCTGTAACATTTATTGTTGTAATTTATGGCATAGTGCAGTCCAAATACTTCGCTACCCCTAACAAGTGAAAAAGGCATCTTCTTCTTCAATGTTTGGTCCTGCATCCCGTACGATACAATGAACATCAGATAATTCGAAAAATTTTTCCATTATTTGAACATACAATTTGATCTTCTTCTTTTAAAATGGCTAGCCATGGTATGACGATCAACATAGAACCAAAGGCACCAATAGAGTTTAATGGTTCAGAAAGACGATTCAAGCTGGTCGTTAATGGATGGGCAGTCAAACAAAAACTCAACTAAGCAATGAAAACACTTGCTGACCGTTATTTCGACCAAACATCTGCTAGTGAAAGATGTAGACACCGACCGCTGCCCCCAATTTCAAGTTCCTTAATTTGTTTCCATTGAGAATTGGACACCTGATCATGTAGACACCAGGACAAGCATTGTAAATTTCAGTACAATAAGTGGACAAGAGTAGGGAAAATATTCAAGTTCTTTTAAGACATACTGAGGGGGAGAGTTTGGTGTTTTATAAAGCCCTAGTAAAGCCTATATCTTCCACGTGTGTAAATGGAAGATCATCCATGTTATACATCATCATTCGATAAGTATTTATTTTTACAATTTCTTTGTCTCCTATCATTATTATTCAAATAATCACCACAGAAAACTTCACCTGCAAATGAAACCTGCTTATCAAGCGCGATTTTGGCGAATTCAAATCTGCTACGGCTTTTAATATCTTTATTGCAGATGGTGTTGCTTTCATTCTTTTTTTTTTTTGCTTCTCTTGTCTTTGCTCATTTTTAACGTATGATTGGTAATTTTTCCATATTCATCATTTCTATGAAACAGGCGACCCGTAAAATGAAAACTCGGAGTTCTTTAGAGAGGCACGAGCCAATAAAACGACGGTAGTCCTATTCCGTTTTCTTGAGTACACTTTTTCACAAATTTTACATTTAGCAGAAATGCGCGTACTTCTCGAATAATAATAAAAAATTTCCATTGTTAAATTATTGCTTGATGAGGCATATTTATTGATTCTTTTTCACCCTTTTTTTTGTAGATTAATATCATTATAAAGAGGTATCTAGCCCCTTTTTTTATGTGCCTAACACAATTCAAGTAAACAGCGTATGTGTGAGTCCCGCAAAATATTCGCACAACCATACAAGAATACAACGTACCTACAAATAAAAAATATGTAAACTGCTCTCAAAGAGGAACGAGCAAAAACACGTACACCTGAATTTTACACAAAATGAGCGAACTGACATGGACAATTGCATGTCCACATTGATTGAAATCCGCAAAATAATCATTATTTCTCGGCTTTCGTCAATTTGGTTTTTAAATAAAACTTCAATAACTTCGAAAATACCATGCTAGAAAGTTAAACTTTTAATAATAGTATAAACTTAATATCCAGAAAGTACGATTTTTAAAATATTTTGTAAAAAACAGTTTTCACATTTGATGAAAAGGGGAATGAATAATACTGAGCGTAGTAAAAAGTCATCGTTGTAAATCGCAAAAAAAAAAAAAAACTTCAACACAACCACCTGCACTCATTAATTGTCAAAGATATACGAGCAATATCGAATTCTTAGTCTAACAGACTTCTCGTTACATCAATCTCCTCTCTCTCATCATACCTCTTCCTCTCTCTGTCCTCTCATCTCCTCTTTCTCTGCTCACTCTACTCTCTCTCTTTCTCTCATTCTCGTCTGCTTCCCTCCTACTACTCTCTGACCAATACGTCATACGGCCCTTCAATCACTCTCTATCCGCTCTATACTCAGTGAATCTCTCTCTATCTTCCCCCTCCTGCTTCTCTATTCTCTCTCTCTCTAGTCTCATAGCCAAACACATATTAAGCATAACATAACCTCATAATATATGTGTAAGTAAGCTAAACAATAGCTAGCGTATATAGTCTATATATACCTATGATTCATATCATACCTATATATATATATAATATAACTATATAAATAAAAAATAATATAACTATATATATAAAAAATATATATATAATAATACTAATATAATAAAATATAACAAGCGATATAATTATATAATCTAAATTTGTCATAATATATATTAATATATATATATACTCCTATTATACTACTAATATAGTATAATATATATATGATAGGTACTGATTATATATAAATATGTTACTATACCTATATAATATATATAGTATATATCTGATATTTAAAGAAATTGTATCATGTATGTATTAGGAAAAAAAAACATTTCTTTTTAACACCAAAAAACCATTGGTTTTATTTAAAAAAAAAACCATAAAACCAATGGTTTTTTTGTGGGTTTTTATTCCTATTTGATGGTTTTAATGCGCTTTAAATGTTTTTAATAGATTTAAGGCAAAAATCACTACTGGAAAACTTTAATATACACATGTTTTCGTTTTGCTAACATTATGTCTTTTCAAAATTCCTTAAAAATTTCTTTAATTGAAATTTTACTCGAATCATCATCATCTTCTAAAACCTGCGTATCTATTAAATTTTTATTTATCTTATTTGAATATATTACTTAAACTCATAAAGTAAAAAAATAAGAGGGTATATTTTTAAAACTATATAAACTCTATCTGAAAAAAAAGGATTTACATTAGTATTATTTACAAAAAAAAAAAACAAAAAAAGCGCAATAATGAGAAAGTTGTATTCAAGTTAACGCTATAATGATTATACGAAATGGAATTGCTTAGTTCTACCTTATATGAATACTAGAAAATAGAAATAATATAACACGATCACAGAAAGCTATAATACAATATAATACTATATATAGTTATATACTTATATTAGTATATATAATATAATATCATATATAATATATATAATATATATATAATATATAATATAAACTCATTTCCAACCAATTAAAATTAGTTCTATACATAATAACATACTATATACTTATAATATATAGTATTATATATATATATAATACAGTATATATAAATATCAATATAATATATATAGAGAGAGAGAGAGGATGAGAGAGAGAGTAGACGCAGAGAAGAGAGACGAACAGAGAAAAACAAGCAAGAGAGAATGAGAGAGAGAGATAGGAGAGATTCATCATTACAAGTCGAAACTGAAATTATCATTAAGATTTTATACAAAAAAAAACTAATTTCCCTGCTTAGCTGTTCCCAACCTATTTCTAATGTTGCTGTGTATCAAAGTCAAAAGTTGAAAATACCCTTTCACATTAGCAGTTGATTGAAAGTTGCTGCAATATGCTTACTATTTTACAATATAACGTTTTCATCATAATATTCATGTTGAGAGATCTGTCCAAAGATTGAAGGAAGTCACTGCTGATATACAGAAAGACTCATCAATAAGGTATTATGGAGGAGAAAATTTGCTCATTAAATTATAATACAAATGGGCATCAATTTCAGGACCACTTCACTTTCCATAAATCTCCATTGAACTTTTGGAAAATACTCATCCATCTGCAAGTACTGACGGATCTGAATCTGGTGTATAAACAAATATCACGCGAATAAGTGAGCTTACTGAATTCACTGACCTGTGTACCTCCCTTTTGACTTTATGCTTATATCTCTGTCATGATTGAGTGCGTGGACCTTAAGGTATGTTCTTAGCTCCATGTTCATATTTGTAAAAAATAAAACAGCATCACAAGTTTACAGTCATTGACATCTAGCTTTGAAGTTAATGCTATGAACCACACAACACTCCACACAATGAGTTCTAAGTATACACTTTTGAAATGTGGCATCATATGGGTAGAAAATGAATTCCAAGAGCTCGAAACAAGATCATGTTTAACATAGTTAAATTTACAAAATATATAATATAATAAATATCAAAATAAAGTGAGATATATTAAATATATAAATTATAATAATATATAGATAAAGATATAATAGAATAATAATAGAGAAAGAAGAAAAAAAAAGAAAAGAATATATAATATATATAATAATATAAAAAAGAGTATAGAATATAGATTAAAAAACCATAGATATATAATAGAAATAGTATATAAAAGAAATATAATAAATAACACAATAACTCATATAAATGTAAAATATATATAAATAATGTCTAAAGTACGTACGTAGGGCACAACAGATACAGTAACCCGTAGCGTAGCATCTGATAATAATAATATACGAATACATTTGGACTACAACGCTCAATAAAGTATATATATATAGAATATATATAACTAAATATAATAATATAGCTCAGGATATATAATACTCGACTAATAATCTACAATAGTTAACCTAAAACTCAAACGTAATATAATATATAACTCACTTCTCAGCAGAATAACATAAATAAAGCCATCAGCAGAAATACATTCTAGGCCTTTCAGTTAGTTACTATTCACGAATTGAAGAAAAAATCTGAATGAAAACACCACTATCCAACGATGCTAAAGAAAAAACACTTAATTGAATTATATTTTTTAAAAGTTATGCATGGTTTTTATGGATTTAAAATCTCATTGGATATTTTTATAATAAGTGTTTTAAACAATGGTTTAAATCATATTGAGATATTAACCAAACAGTATTAAAACAATATCCCAACCCCAAATAATAGTGATTATAAGATATATATAATATAGGAATATATTTATATAAAAAATAATTATATAATAAATATATAGCTATACAACTGCATTAATAAATACGGTAATATAAGATAATAAATAAGAAGATAGCGCAAAAAAGACTAACCTTTAGGATAGCTCACTAATAGACAAGCAATACATAAGTACAACTGATAGATATCCAAGCCGAGCGTAATGCTCATAATTAAAGACCGGCCCAGGCAATAGGGAAAGGAAATTTTTTCTCAGTTATGATATTTAATATAGTCTCACACGGAACTACAACACTCGTCGAAGGCTATATCGAGACCGAAAAACAACTCTATTACTAAAATTTGCTACATATTTTTAGAAATTTTATGTTTTCGGCCACAGCTGTGGAGCTGTAATTTATATATAAGTTTTTCCACCACCTCACCCAAGAATAGACATAAGAGAAGATCTATTTATATTTAATTTAGCTGAAAGACGGCTAAGATTATAGCCGAAATCTAATAAAGGTAAAGAAAAGTGAATACATGTAGCTGTGATACAGTAATGATTTTATAATTACTATTCAAGTTCATTATATTCTTATTTGTCATTAGATATATTTCCCTCTGTGTTAATTAAGTTTGAACTACTAATTCTAACTCAATTGTTCTTCAATTATTTGGTAATGAAGGAGGACTGCTTTGTGCAGAATTGTGATCCAGAATGTAAATAAACTATAATATCAATAATACATACTCAAGGCATAGAGACACCTTTACAAATTTAATTTAACCTGATTAGGTATTCTCGTAAGTCTGCTCAATTTTGAGGATGCAATAGTACACTGATTAAGAAAATCTGTACAATAGAGTAGTAGCTAAGTTAGTGCAAAAACCCGAAGATCTTATAAGACTGAAACAACACTTTTAGTCACAGTGTTTAAGCGATTTATTCTTTCGGATTTATCATTAACATCACAGTGATTCGTATTTAAAAAGTTGAATGACGTTGTCACACACTGGCTTATGCAAGTGTCCTTCAACTATTTTACATTTCAAACTTTGATGTAACTATGTAAATAATTATCCAAAAAAAACGCAAAGTGATACTAGCTCACTCCAGCTATAAAATACCATAAAGAATGAGCGATATGAGATGCGCCTGTGCCAACTTAGTGCACGCGTATATATATACAGATCACGCTCTTGTCAAATAATAATTTGTACATAACTATTACATATAGTGACAGACGACGAGAAGTGCAGCAGGAGGCAGAAGAAAACACACAGATTAAGAGCAAAATAATAAGACACAGCACACACCTTGACGCAAAAGATCACTTATTCACTTGCACAGATCCTCTCTCTTTTTACTGCAAACTGTAATTGCCCATTCAAATAATATACAATTATAATTGCCAATGGTACAAACGCAGATGCCATCCACTCTGGCTCCTTGCATGAGGAGACCAGCGCCTTGCCGGAATGAGAACACTATGTTTCGGCGAGCCTCCTATGCAAAGATTGCTCTAATTCAGACAAAGTTCTCACGGTAATCTGACTCACGGATGAAACTCTCTCTGCAGCTGATCCTTAAAGAATAGTCACTATTTCATCATTCCAAAAGCTATGTGTACTACACGTCTTCATTGACTTTTTCTACTTTATGCCCTCTTCCAAATCTGCTGAAATCATTTGATTAATGGAATATCTGGACCTTTTGAGATATATAGCATGTCATCAAAGGCAGATGAGAATAGTAAGGTTATTCTCATTAATATGATGTTCGACAAGTAAGTTAAAGTCACACATTTCGTTGTTAAATTATTTTTTCAATTTCTGATACCAAACACCATTTCTTGGGTCCCAAGTGCTCAGCGTTGTTAGGAACATCTCCAAATTTACATAACACTCTTTCAAATGGTCTTTAAGCTTCGTATGGCAACTCAATACAGCATCATGCAATATTTCTGCCGCGCGGTTATTTTTTTTCCTTGTTTTTTTTCCCTTTAGCAAGCTTAGGTACAGCTAAGAGCTTTGAACCAGAGATCAGATACTAAAATACGGTACTGATCTATACTTTCAGTTCCAGTTAAATCAAGGGCATTAACTTTCCATCCCAGATTGATACTGTAGACGGTGTCTCCGGTGGAACTCTAGAAGGATATGCAGATAGATATCAAAATACAGAAAATTTATTCACTCAATATGATATATTTCTTTTCGTAGGCCAATAACCAAATGATAGACATGAGATTCAATATCTGCAGTAATAACCAACCTCCACGATCAAATATAATTCTGACAAAAGAAGAAACTAGTATACTAGCAGTTCACCCGAGGCCTGGTGAATGGACAAAAGCCCCCCCAACCAAAACACAAATACAAGGCGGACCGAAAAGGCAGAAGGGGCAACAGGAGACCAGATGACCATACGTTACACTTTACCGATCCGCTCCACATTTGGATTTATATATAACGCCATAGCTAATCAGAGAGGAACTCAATATGAATATTATTTTTCTTAATTTTATTCAAAGTTGAGACTCACCCCCAATCTCGGTGCACTAACCAAGCTACTGCTTGATGACTTTATCAATAGATTTTTTCTCTCTTCGATTAATGCTTTGAAATGCAAGCAAAAAGGCTCTCTATCTAAAAGTCATCATCACTGCTATTAACAATTTTCAAATTCAACAGCTGATGATTTTCATGAATACACAAGAATTTCTCTGTTCTCTGATTTGAATCTTACATAACTCTCTCTTTTCGACTATATTTCTCTTGTTTTGATAAATAGTAAATTCTTACAACACCACCTATATATTCCTTTCTTCCTTTCTCTCTGACGTTACGCAACACAATAACCCTTATGTCTCTTGGATCAAAAATAATGATTGGCATGGTGCCCCATGTGCAGCTAATCAAAAGTATGTGACTAAAAATATTAGAAAATTATTTAACTTAATATGCCATTTGTATTTTTTTTTCTTACAATTTGGATTTTTGAGAAATTGTTCAAAGGTTTTTCATATATCTTATCTCACAATTATTGGACGTATTTATATTGCTGGTCTATAGCGACCTAGTTGAATTGGCAAATTCACGATGTGTCATCTCAAATGTTGAAACTTCTTATTAAAAAACTACTCATTCGCAAGCTCTTGCAATGCTCTCTTTTGAAGCTCTTGTTAAGTAGAATTGGGGATGAATTACAACACCATTTAGATGGTAGCTTTGCCTTACTTATTTTATTGATTCTCGGAAGACAAAGTGACCAAGTTTGCATGTCTTTTTTGTTTTTATTTAAAGCAGACCTCAGATGTAAACAAAGTAATATAAGGTAGAAAGCTACCATAAATTAGCACAAGGATAGTAATATAAATCTGAGATAAAACAACTTTATTTCAGTTTTAAATGAGCGGTAAAATTAGAATACACTACAAGTATTCAATGAACTGCAGACTGAAAGATAACTTCTCATTCGATTTGGGCCAAATTGTGATGGTGACGTAGTTACATCTTTTTTTAAAAATGCATAGATTTTTAGCAATCTTGATTTTATAACCCAGTCTTACAAATTTCGACGTTGAGAGTTCACAGTTTGTAAATCATAATCTTATATATCATGAAAAGAAATTGAGTAGATTTTTATTGAAAAAAGCGAAATATAAAAATTTTAGCATACATTACAATATAGCAAACTCATGATCTACTCAAACTATCCGTCCCCCTTGACCAGTCATCACTAAAACGTATTCAATTAATCTGATATTTTTCACAGAACATTTCTATACCACCTAACACAAGTCTCCAATGTTCTGTAGTAGTTTAACATTCACTGATGAAAAGTACTTTTTATTTTCCTGCCATCTTAATACTCATACACAAACTAAAAAATAGTAATAAATAACAATATAATATAGTATACATATAGTCTTATATATATATATAATTATTATATAGTATAGCATATAATATATATAGTACTAGTTATAGGTGATAATTAACTGTAGGCAATAATAATATAGATATATATAAATATATAGAAAATATAGTATAAATATGTAGCAAAATAGTAGTAAAAATAGAGATCGATATATACGTGACATACTAGGAATATTATCACTATCATATATAGTAAGCACAATATATATATATAGAATAGTAATGTCGCGAATGAAAATACGGATTTTAAATTAGTTGAGGAATAAAACTATAACAAGTAGCTATAGATCATGAGGTAGAAGTACCATGTAGTTTATCAGGTAATAGGCAATCAATATAAAGATAAACGATAGGATATATATATATAGGGAAAATAGCAGTTTCAAATCACACACTATACGGGGCTAAATATAATATAAAAGGAAATACATAATATATTTATAGTAATATATATAAAAATAAACTCAAAATACATAGAAATATAATTATATATATAAAAATAAAATATATAGTATATATAGTCATAATAAGAAAAGTAGTAATAATAGTATAGCATATATATAAAAGAATATCGATAAGATAGTGATATAAACAAAGATATATACTATATATAAAACTAAGTACAAGAGCCACGCTCAATCTAACTCAGTACAATAAATAACGAATACAGTAAACTGTATATAGAATGAGTAAATAGGCTGTATAGAAAGGGGAGCATATAACTAATAGAGTATCTACCTAATACTAGTAATGAAAGTATTAGCTCAACAAGGGGGTTAGGATAGGAACAAAATAACTATGAAACAATATTATATATTAAGAATTATAAATAGTATAGATATATAAAGTAGATATATACGAAAATATGATAAAAAGTACTTATTATATATTATACCTATATAATAATTTGCATGTAGTACAATCACAGTCATTGAACTATATTTATATTAATATAATAACTATATAATATTAAGTGGCTGGAGATAGATAATAATATATTTAGGCTCCATTATAAAGCAACGATGTTCATATTAGTAGCGGTGAATATTACTGATAAACATATATAGTACGTTAGTACTATATATAAATAATATATGAGGAACATGGAATAAATAAAATATAATAAAGGCTAGGTATTTTCAATCAATGTAATCGCATATGCTAGTACCTAGAATATATAGATTATATATATATAGTCATAATAACTAATATATGCTATTTTGGATGCTAATATAACTATAAATAACTGAATTATATAAGCTATATATAATATAATATAGTAGATATTTGATAAATAAATGTCAATTAGGAAATGAGAGAGCCCCTTACTGAGTAGCGAAATAAATAAGGGGGAAAGACATAAGCATTAGATAAGCATATTATTAGTGAGTATTATTATTACTAGTAATAGTAGTAGGTGTAGTAGTAGTAAAAATATACACCGTAAATATTATTAAAAAACCTAAAACTATAAATTTGATTAAATATATGTTTGCATATACAAGATATTCACATAATATATAATATATATAATAATTAATATATATGAATAGTAATAGTAATATATATATGAAAGTAATAATATTATGTTAATAAAAAAAATATAAATATAAAGTAAGTATTACATATATATAATGAAGAATATACACATAATAAATATATAATACATAATGAATATAAACATTCGAACGAGAATTCAGTTATATTGGTAACAAGATATTCACTAATAATAATACACATACTAAGAAATATATATAGGATAAGATATATGAATATCTACTGATACCAATGAGTAATATAGATTAAGATAATAGAGAGGTCACATATAAAGTCATATCGTACAGAATGTAGTCATATAAGCTCACAAAATACTATAAAAATAAGTTAAATAGCTTAGATGACCAGGCGGAATAAGTATTGACAAACTATAAAGTAGTCCGAAGCAACAAATCAAGTATTAAGCAGAATAAGGGTATATAATAAAAGGTAGTAATAATAGATTCGTAGTATAGCTATATAGATTAAAGGCTAACTACACAACCCTCACGCGCACTAGAATAAACGTGCCGGTAATAACCATAGAATATATAGGGTATGCGTAGTGAGTAGATACAGTAAATACTATAAATACCCTAATAATCCCATAGTACTCACATAACGACGATGGATCCGGAGATTTCACTGGATCCAAACACAAAGATAGCAACTCATAGCATGAGACGTTTGATTCACCAGTTAAAATTGATTGAGTGAGAAATGCTTTAAGATACATTTTGATCTGCATTGTGTATAAGCTATATATTATTGGCGAGTATAGACAGATACATAAATACCTTGACGCAAACTGTATAGAATTATACGAAAATTACTTCAAACTGGTTAGATTTTGTATAAATGCATGCGAACCTAAGTACACCTAAGTCAGGAGTGCAGTGAGTAATATACTATATTATAGTATATACACTATATATACTACTAGCCTAAAAGGTATAGAAAGGAATGAGTGAAATAAATAAATAATGAAGCTACAAGTGCTAGTTACTTAATATAATATATATGGCTAGCTACGAATGGATGGTTAGTCTAGAATATAACAATTACAAGTAATATTATAAAACGGTATAATTATAAACGAAATATATATATACTGCCCAGGGCAGTATACTCTTATAGGTACTAGGCTTCAGCGTCATATAAATGGGGAAAATATGGGGGCTGACGTATACCCAATATAACCGTACGCATAGTAATACGGTAGCACCGCCATCACACACGTAAAAGAATTACTGATATCACAAAAAAACGGAACGTACTCCTCCTAAGTGACCAATATAGAGCAAACTGCTAGGCTGTGATCACTAACTTAGTACCATGAGGTAAGACGTCACAAAAGTAACAAAAGGTAGCTACATAGATTATATATACCCCTATACCCCATAATACCCTATATACTATATATATATATATAATATATATATATATAAAATATACATATATTATATATATATATATCATATAGATATACTATATATAATAATATTATATATATAATATATATATATTATATACTATATTTTTATATATAATATATAATAGTATATATATATATATATATATAGCTTATATACTACCTAATAAGTAGGTAACCCAGGTATAATTTACTCAGCCGAGAGGTATCACTACACGAAGACTACGTGCAGCTAAATATAGTAGCAACTCATCTCACTCACGGGTATAATATAATATAGCTATTAGCAGGAATAAAATATAACCCGAATAGCTACCAAAGTTATAGCACTCAGCTAGATAGGTGACCTAGCTCAGTAGGGCAACTCACCCAAACAATAGAACTAATACTAGGCTAGGGAAATATATAAGAAAAACGAATATATAGGCTCACCGCATACATTACCTAACCCGCCTAACATAAACAGGAACAAAAACACAGCATATTATTAACGACGAATATTAAAGCAAGAAACAACCGCGCGTATAATATATATATATAAAGTATATAAGTAATAACATAATATTAAATAGAAGAAGGAAGAAAGTTTATATAGCTTAAAATAAATATAAAAATAAATAGGTAGATAATAAACCTCAGAAAGAGGGCTCAAATAAGTTAAAGTCAAAGTAGAAACATAACGATAGATAGGTTAATAAGGTTGAGTACTCATATGCTATAGTATCAGTAATACAAACATATTATAGAGCCTTGACAAAAGCAAACACACTAGTATAGTAGAAATATATAGATAAAACTGGGCAAAAGTAGTATATATAAGGTATAAACTGATCAATAGCATAATATATATACTACATATAATAATACGACACAATCAGACTAGATATATATTATATTTATATATATAGTAGTAAAACCGAACAAAATAATTACCTATTATAATAATATATAGAAAAGTAGTAAATAAAAAAACAAAAACTATAAATAATAATACCAGTATAGTGATAAACTGTTGGATGGCAAAAATGGAACGAGAGTTATATAATAATAAGAAGTATATAAAATAGAATGATTGATAATATCGAAATATTTAAGATATAGAAAAGCAATTATAATGATATGAATAGACATGAAAATATATAGAAAGAAATAATATAAAAAAGTAAAAGGAAAACAACTAATAATAGAATAATAAGTGTAGTATGTAGATCGTGAAGTAGAAGACGCGTGCGGGGGGGGTATATTATATGTATAATATATATATATAAAATAACTAACATAGCGGATATATACAGTTAACAAGGCGAGGTATAAATATAGGTACTGTCTACTATGTACTGAATATAAAAAAGTTGTTCATCACCATACCCGAAAGCTGATTGCAGCGTCACTAACTCAAAACTTGCCTCCCCCTGATACCCGTGTCCACACTAAAAGCGGCTAACTCCTAAATTAATCAATTATTTTAACAAGAACAATTTTTATATCCAACCTCACAATTTCCAATGTGAGAGTTTAAAGTCTAAATATTAATGAAAAAGTTCATATTTTCTTGTCGGTATCAATATTTAACACCTACATAATATATATTATAATATATATATATATATATTATAATATATATATATAATATATAAATATACTACTATTATTAATATACTAAGTCACTAATAATACTATATATAGTATCATACCGAAAGTAAGATATTAAGTATTACTAGTCTATAAATACATATACTATATAAGTAATAGTGATATAGAAATTATATAATAATAGTTATAAAAATCATAGTAGTACTTAACATATATACTAATATAGTATATATACTTGTATTCCTCCTCCCAATACCATTTAATTTTTCCTTTTCTCTAGACTAAAGATAAATAAATAAATAAAAATATAGTAAGTAAATATTTAAGGGCTATATATATATATATACGATATAATAATATTAATAATAGTATGAGCCGTACTAGGCTGTAATTATAATAAAAAAGATAGATATTATAATATATTTGAGTGATATATATAAAAATATATTATAAAATATATAAAATAGTAAATAAAACATATATATATATATATATATATAAAAATATATATATATAATATATTATAAAAATAATATAATATAACTTATATAGTATATATATATATATATATAAAAATATAATATCAGATAATAAACGTGGTATATATTTATTATAAGAATATATAATGTAAAATGTAATATATATTATATATATAGAATATAATTAAAATAGTAATAGAGATTTGATTTCAAAATATAAATTAAAAGCATCAGGAAGTAATATATAAAAAGCTAAAGGTATAAAGCTCATAGATACGTATCATCTCAATAAGCACGCTAGGAGAGAAATCAAGACCGTGAAAGTACTATATATATCTATATGAACTCACTACTATATATAATATAATATAAATAATATATATATATAACATAGATACGCTTATAGTATATTATAAATATATAGTATATATAATATATAAAATATATATATATATATATAAATATAAGTAATAATATATATATAGTATAACAATATAGAGCTATATATATATATATATTATATATAGGGTATACACTATACTACAAATATAACTTACTAGTATGACCCATATGATATACGCTAGTAGCAGTGAGTATATCTTGACTAGATATATATTATTAGTATATAATACGGGAAAACTCGCGGCATGCAAGGAATAACAATTAAATAATATAAAATAATGACTACAACAATATATAAATATACTATATTATATTATATATATATAGAACTAGTATATATATATAAGCAGACAACCAATAGGTTGTCTGCTAAATACTATACGAAAAAGATAGATAGTCACTATATATATATACTATTATATAATATATATATATATATATATATATAATTATATTTATATATCATAGGCATATATTATAAATTTATATATATAAATATTATAAAATATATAAAGTATATATATATACTATAGTATATATACCGGGGTATATGGTGTATTATATATATATAGACTATAGTATATATATGTATATAAGGCCATATATATATATATTGAGTATAGTATATAATATGTAATATATTACGATATATTATTTATATATATATATATATATATTATATATATAAATATATATATATATATATATGATATATATATTATATATATATATAATATATATTTATGATATATAGTATATATATAATATACGGTATATATATATATATATATACTATATATATATTATATAAGTATATATATAGTGATATAATATCACTATATATATATACTATATAATATTAATATATAATATAATATATATATTTAATATATATTATATATATACATATATATATTAGTATAGGTATATGAGTTTACGGGATATATATATATAAATATATATATATACTAATATATATATATATATATATATATATATACTATAATATATATATAGTATATATATATATATATATATATATATTATATTTATTATAATACATCACTATATATATATTAGTAATATAATACATGTATAGTCAAGAAATTAAGTTCGTTTCTGACTATATAAGTTATAGGTACCTATTAGTATAATAATATTATATTATATAAATATATAGGTATATAACTACTATATATATATATATATTATATCCTATATATAGTATATATATATATATAATTATAATAGCTCTATATATAAATATATACATTATATATATATATATATATATATATATATATATATAATAATTAAAATATATATTATATATATATATAATATATATATTAGTATAATATATATATATATACATATACTATATATAGTATATAGTTAGGTATATATCATATAGTATTATATATATTTAATTATATATAGATATATTATTTATATAGATATATATATATATATAATAATATATATATATATATATATATATATATATTAGTATATATATATAAATATATAGATATATATAATATATATATATATAATATGTATCTATACTATATATATACTATTTAATATAAAGTATTTCATATATAGTTTATATAGTTATATAGTAGATATAATATCATATACATAGTAGTAGTATATAACGTATATTAGTATAATACTATATATATTCTATATTATATATTTATTTATATTTATATATAGTATATATAATGAGTATAATATATAATATATATACTATAGATATATTATATATAATTATTATTATATATATATAGTATATATATATATACGTAATATATCATATTATTATAAATATATATTACAGTAATATATTATATATATATATATATAGTATATAGTTTATGAGTTATATATATAGTATATATATATCTTAATATATATATAGTAAAATATTATATATATATAGTAGTATATACACATTATGATAGTATATATATATTATATATATAGTATATATATTCTATATAATATATATATATATAGGTATATATAATAATATTTATAATATAATGTATATTATACTTAATGTTATAGTATATAATATATATGTATATATATAATTTATATATATATAGTATTATTATATATAATATATATTATATAATTATACTGTACGTATATATTATATATAATTATCAGATATATAATATATTATATATATCACTGTTATATATATATAAATTACGCTATTATAATATATATATATATATATAAAAATATGATATTATATATATATATATATATATATGAGTATATATATATATATATTATATATATATATATATATTATATTATTTATCGTATTACTAGTAAAATAAATTAAGTGATATATATATATATACAACGTGATATACATATATATTTATTTATTAATTTCTATTCATAGTAGTAGCCTATACTAGGTTATAAGATATAATTGAGATACTAACTAGGTATAGTAATATCGAGTGAGGTTATATAAGATATATATATACTAGTATATGTATATATATATATATATAAATAACTATATATATATTAGTTATATATATATACTAATCATATATATATGTTTATTTATTTTATATAGCTAATATATATATACATATATATATTATATAGGTATATAGTAGTCAGCTAAGGTCAGCACCGATATATAGCCCCGAATATATTTAACATAGATAGGACTATAGAATACTGAGGTGAGTACAATGGGTAGACACATATACTACCATAGCTCTATAAGTATATACTATGTATTATAACGCTATTACGCTAGCGGGGGCCTATAGTACTAGGGTCACAATATTGATTACATATATATATAGTATATTATAGCGATTAGTTATACTTATGAGACTACTACGGACGTTGACTATATTATTATACTATAGCCTGAATAGTTAAGTATAGTATATATATATATTTAAATAATATGTTATATGTATAATATATATTACTAAGTAGGTAGTAGTGTATATATAAGACTCACAATTTATAGCAAATACTAGTTCACACTATATAGTAAAGCAATATATAGTATATATATATAATATACGTATATATATATAATATATACTATAGTATATATATAAATATACTATTGTTAATAGTATAATCATTATTTGAAGTATATATAACTTATATATATAGTTATATACCAGCTGCAGACGCCAGGATAGTAGTATATAGTCACCTATACTATATAGCTGATAGATATATATACGCCAAGATATATAGTATATATATTAGTATAGTACCCAGTGACCTAATTATATAATAGTATAGTAGTAATATTAATATATATATATATATTATGGTACCCATCTATCTAATAATATATATATATATATAATTTATAATATAGATCATAAAATAATATATCATAGTAATATATATAACCAAAATAAATAATCAATACAGTTTTATCCACATATCATATAATCATATACAATAATAAATAATAAAAAAGATAAATACATATATAATATATAAAATATATAAATAAAATAGTAATAAATAAATACACAATAAAAATTAAATAATATATATATATAATTAAGTGTATAATATATAAATATTAAAATCCAACTCCAGCATAAATAAAAATATATAAAATATAAATAAATAATATATATAAAATAAATATTTAGTATGAGAGTAGGAGTATGTTTAGACTTCTCTAATACCACATATAGTATAGGTCAAAGTTCTAGTATAAATACTATGTAAAAGGATATATAATATAATATAAGGGTAAGTCATATATATATCTAATATATATATATACTAACTATAGTTATGAATGATAGGCTGGGTAGTATCATACTGAAGTATACTATAGCCTCAGTTATATTAGAAGTATATATAGTGATATATGAGTATACTGAAATGAACCGGTAGGTAAAATAGGCAAGAAGTGTTACATAGGTAGATAAGATATATATATAATTTATACGTAGAGAGTGACTCGTAAGAACCTACCACATAATCAGAACTAAGATTTACGATAAACTGAAACATACTAATAGCATGTAAGTACAGCTGACCGTAACTCGCAGATAATAACTCCGCTAGCAATACGTCACCGATATTATTATAATTCGCACTCATAAATGTTATATAGCAGAAAATAGTGGGATATCACGTAAATAGGGGAAGGTCTCGGATCCCTTAAAAGAAGGGGCAAAGACGTTAACGCCCCACGGGCCGCGGACTAGCGGACGACGTATATATATATAATAATATATATACTATATTATAATATATAATATAATAATAGTAGGTAAATACAAATAGTATAATATGATTCCTGTTATATAGTTATTATTGTATATATAGATATATATATACGATTATTATTATCATATTATATATATATATATATGATATATATATATATATAACATAAGATATTAACGTAGATCAATAAATCTGGAGTTTGAAAACTACTATGCTATCAATATATATATATATATTATACCTCATAATATATATAGTATATAATATATATATATAGCTCTCAATAAAAAGTATATATATATATATATAAAATAGATAGATCACATATGGAATATAT